>PVKA01007172.1:41488-72956 GCA_004027165.1 Ctenomys sociabilis | reverse complement strand
GTGTGTGTGTGTGTGTCTAAGAGAGAGACAGAGATAAAGAGTAAGTGATCCAGCCAGGGTCCCTCTCTGTAGGTCAGGCTGTCCTCTAACTCACGGCTTTGGTGATCCTGCTTTTTCGCCCCACCCTGTACCTGCTGGCACAGTATGCTTCACCACATCCAGCTTCAGTTCAGATTTTTTTTTTTTTTTTGGCAGAACTGGGGATTGAACTCAGGCCCTTCTTCTGAGCCATCTCCCCAGCCCCGTCAGGTTGAATTTTTAACGTATTTCCAAAGTGTATTACTTTCTTTACTTCCATATTTATTCCTTAAAATTGGTTCTGTGTAATCTGCCTCAGAGTATTTTTGACTCTCAACTTATTCAGAATGGTTCCTTGTATTGTTAAAGTTATTTTACCCAAAGGGAGCTGTGTCTTGTGAAACAATTAAGAGCTATATGAATACATATCCTTAGAATGAGGTTCTGATGCCCTACAAATGGTCAAGCCTGTGAATACTGAACTTGATATTTTAGTGTCTAAATTTGTACCTAAAGCAAACAGCAATTACTGTGAAATCTCATTGATCAACCAAACACTGCAGTTGTCTTAAAGGTTTTTTATAGCTAGTATGTCCTCTTACTTTTTAAGGCAACATAAAGTAAATATGACAGTTTATATTTTTGCCTTGCCTTCTGGTCATATAACACAGTCACCCTCATCACCCTCTTTGAACCACAGAGCTATGTCAGTAAGAGCCAGAACTGCCCTCAAGAACTTACCCCGAATTTCTCCTTGTTGCCTTAGGTTAAAAATACTGAATTTCCCAGAGGCATATTAAATTTAATTGAAAGCCTCATAGAAGGACAGTTTTTTAAAGAAGCAATGGAAGAGCTTTCCTCGTTGCAAGCGCGTTACCTCCCTCCTGTGCACCTTCTTCATTCTCTTCTAGACAGTGTTCTACAGGTGAGAGCAAAAGTCAGGTCCACCGTTTTTTTGTTTGTTTTTTTTTTTTTTTCAAAAAATGCCAAAATGTGAGTGGTTCCTCTTTATGTTTATAATTTATTTTCTCTCCCTCTTTTTTATTAGGAAATGTAGGATCCATTTGCTATCACTTTCTTAAAGCTATGTCTTGTTTACTACTCTGAGCATTTCTAAAGTAATTTTCTCACGGAAAAAAGTTATTGATCTTTCCCATGGCAGTAACATGTCTAGCAGAAAAATCAGATTACAATGATCTAGAATGTCACTGGATAAATTACTCCTTTAGTGCATTGATAATAATCATTTTTATTCATGAAACAGATTACGAACCTGCTACCTAGAACATGTTAGGAGTAGCTATTAAAAGGTAGCTTTATAATTGCATTCTTCATCAAGAGCTGATTTCAAAGAACTAACAGGTGCAAGCTACATCAGGCTGAAGGTGAGGAGGAGGAGGGCTGCGTGAGAAGTTCTCCCTTCGCCTTTTCATGTTGACATGTGGAACTAATCAGGAAAAGACAAACACTTCATGTGTGTTAGTCCAGTAGCTACCATTACTTAATGTGTCAGTGCGTATTTACACTGTGCCCTCGTATAGTTTCACTGTTTTATTAGGCAATTATGTCACTGTCGTCTGTTCTCTGCTGTCCAAATTTATATGTTTTCCAAAAACGTTCGGTAAGAGTTATTCTGGTGGTAGACTGAATTAGATGGTGATGCTCCTTTTAGCAATAGTTTTATTTGTTTATTTCCAAATAATAGGATAACATAGATACATTTTCTGGTCGATACTTTGATATATTGTCAGCTCTGCTCCGTCTGCATCCTCCTTGGAAATCCCCGGCCATGTCAAGGTATTACCTGGACTTGTTTCAGTGTCCAACTTGTATGAGAGGAGCATGGTCTCTCCTCGAAGCACTTATCAGGTAAGGAGTCTCACACACAAGGATGCTAGATTTTACCTTGTTGTTAAACTATGTTTCTGTTGTGTTTGCAGTGGTCTCACTCTGTGACCCAGGCTGGTCTCAAACTTGTAAACTTAAATGATCCTAATGCCTCAGCCTCCTGAGCCTCCTCTCCTGTTTACTGTTTTAGATCCTAATGAGAGAAGTATAGTCCTTGTTTTAGAAAAACCACGTGTATAGTATATTTGTATGTTAGATTTATTGCAAAACTCCTTTGAACGGGAAAACTATATCATGTTTGTCAATCTTTTTTTTTTTTAACAATTATTTCTTATTTTCAAACTTTTTTCATCCCTCCCCCCCCCTTCTTTCTTTCTTGGATACAACCTGTCTCAGCTTCCCCACCACTGGGATTTTAGGCGTGCACCACCATGCTCCATTCCAGTCCAACGTGGCATGCAGTACCAGGGATCGAACTCTGGTCAGTGTATTTGCCAGGCAAGCACTTAGACATCTATCTCTCCAGTCCCTGTCAGTTTCCCCATAAGAGAAAGTTCAGCGAATGTAAGAAGTACACTCATTAGCCATAATTGAATTTCCTTATTTTTTAAAACATGAAAAAAATTTTAGTCATTCAAAATATAAATATTGTAACTATATATAATTTCTGTTTCATGGTTTTTGTTATATTGCTTCAGCTATAAATTGGAATTCTGAAACAGAATTTAATGTCCTCTGTAGGTCATCTTTTCAAGCCTCTGCAGAGGTGTCATCTACCTAAACTTTCCTTTATCTTCCAAGTGTTACTGTCTCTAAAACTCCTTCACTTGTCTTCATTCTCTCCTAATCTGCTAATTAGCAGTGCTAATCATTTTTCCAGTTCTACTCATATATTTGGCAGATCTCTTTGGCTCTGTAAGATCTTTGTTTTTATCCATGTGTTCAGTTTTTTGTTTTTGTTTTTTATTTCGTGGAACCAGGGATTGCACTCAAGCCCTTGTGCTTGCCAGGGAAGCACTTATTCCACTGAGCCATCTCCCTGGACCCCAAGTGTTCAGTTTTGTTTTTTGGGTTTTTTTTTTTGCGGAACTGGGGATTGAATTCAGACCCTTACACTTGCCAGGGAAGCGCTTATTTCACTGAGCCATCTCCCCAGCCCCAAGTGTTCAGCTTTAAGAGGTCTGGAATGATAAACAGAAAGAGCTGTTGATAAGCAGTCCAGGGACAGGTTTTGAGTTAGCTCTTGCAATTGTAGGGATTCACCTACCTGCTTCGATAGGATATAGCTGAAGTGAGCTAATCTGTATTTATTCCTTCAACAAATGCTTATTTAGTATGTAAGGGGAACCAAACACTATTCCACTTTAGAGTTAAAAATATAAATAGAATTAGTTTCTGCATTCAACGTGATTGTGATATCAACAAAAACCAGCACAGCAGTACCAACCTACATATAGGATGGGAGAAATACAGTTCATACATTCTTATTGATTTTCAGACACTTTCCTTTCCTCACTGTCACTTCCTGTATTCAAAGCCCCTATTACTCCTCATATAAAGCACTACAGTAGCTGTTTGCTTAAAAGCAGATGCCATCTATCACATCTTCATTCTCAGTATCTCGTATGAGACCTAGAACACAGTACATGTCTAGAGAAGGTTTGCTGAATTTCCTGATGCTATAGGAGGTGGGCTTTGGACACCTTTCTGCTATAAGTCAGAAATATCTAGGTTTTGTTTCCAAAACAAAACTGTGTTTATTCTGGCTGGCAGGAAGAGGCTACCCAAAGAAGTCTCAGTGAGGGGAGAAGTGTTAGTCTTTCTGCTGTTGTCTATATTTGAAACATTCCAGAATACATAGCTTAAGAAAGAAAAGAAACCGTTACCTGTCTCTGGTAGTCAGACAGCCTGAGTAATTCTGAGGAGGGAGATGTTATGGAGACAGTTCAAGTATTAAGAACATTATTACACTTCATAGCTACTAAAGACTGTCCTAAGAATGTGGCATTCAGAAGTGAACACAGATCATTATTGATACAATTCAAAAGAAGGCTGGAGATGGTTATGCATATCCTTCAGTTCTTCTAAAATCTTAGAGTTCGTTAGTATTAAGTTATCTTTTAAAATATGCTGTAGATAGGGCCAGCCAAATAACTTAGTGGATTAAAGCGCCTGCAAGCAGGTGCAGGGGTGGGGGGTGTTCGATCCCCCAGCCTGCTGTGCCAGCCCTGCCTCTGGGGCATGCTGAGATAGCAGCTGAGACTGGGCATGGTGGGGTGCACTTATAATCCCAGCTCTTGGGAGGCTGTAAACAGGTGTATCACTATGAGTCTGATCTAGTAGTGAGACCCTGAAGACCCTGTAGACCCTTCCCTAAAATATAAAAAAATAAAATAAAATATGCTATAGAATTGTTACCAAGCCCAGTAGCCACTAAGACATATAACTAACTTTAATTAAGGTAATTTAAAATGAAAGTGCTCAGGTACAGAGGCCACATTTAGAGTGTCTTCCAAACTGTACTTATCATCAAAGAAAATTCTGTTGGACAGATTTATGGTAGAAAGTGGAAAATAAAATACTTGGCCTGGGAGATAGCTCAGTGGAATAAGTGCTTACCCGGCAAGTGCAAGGTCCTGAGTTCCATCCCTGACACCACCAAAAAAAAAAAAGAAAATACCAACTTTTTGAAACTCTAAAAATTGGAGCCCTGTATAACTTTCATTTACTAAATAATAAAAAAAAAAAAAATCATGAATAAGAATGTAAAAGATTTTAGCAGGTGTTACAGATTAAGAGCGTACAGTCATTTGAATCAAAAGGATTTAATAGCTTTTCTACATATTGGTCCTATCAATGTAATAAAGGATACAAAGGGAAAATGTTGATTGTTATTAAATATCATTGAAAAATGCAGGAATTAGATGTGTATTATTAAGAATTATATTGCTGTATAATATTCAACATAGCTTAATTTTTAAAGGAAGAAAAATATTTATTGAACGTGCTTTATATTTTGTTGAAAATCTCTTGAACAGCTCATTTTGTTGAAAAGGTCTTGGGCCAGGGATATAGCTCAGTGGCAGAAGCACACATAAGGTCCTGAATTCAATTCCTAGTATCAAAAAAATAAATAAATAGCCATTGTCTTAGTCCAGGCATGGTGACATGCACCTGTAATCCCAGCACTAGGGAGGCAAAAATCAGGAGGATTGCTGCAAGTCTGAGCTGCTTAGTAAGACCCTACACTAACGAAAAGAAAGGGGAAGGGGAAGAAAAGGATCTTAACAATATTTTTTAAAATAAGTTTTATTTACAAATTACTTAATGATTTTTCTTACATGTCACAGCTTATCAGCTTCATGTTTTGCAGGTCGTGTCTTTTTAATGAAACTTTTTGCCATGAAATTTCACAAGACATTGACTCTAAGGTGCTCCACCTTACACTGCTCAAATTTTTCTTCAATTTGGTTGAAAGTGAAGTGCGGCAGCTGAGTCAAAAGTAGGTTTTAATTGCAAGAAACATCCTTTCCTCCTATCTTTTATATCATTTTTATAATCATTTCTGTATGTATTTCTAAAAATTCATAAGATTTGCTTATACTTCAGACTTGCATAGATTACTGTGTGAATTATTGATTTAAACTAAGGCCATGTTTTATGTTTTATTCTTTGTTATAATCTTTATGTTGACCTCTTTTTAAAAATTGCTGGATTTTTTGCAAAAGATATGAATAATAATAACTCACGATCAAATGAAGCATGAGGATTTACCATTTTTTTGTTCATTGTTTATATTTTCATTAGGTTATATGACTGTTCAGAGTCTCAGAGTCTAAAAATAACAGGAAAGGCAATTCTTCTTGAAATCTTTTGGTCAGGAAATGAAGCTTCTGGACTTTTGACCAAACCAGTAAATATGCTTTTAGAATGGACTATACATTCTTACAAGGAAAAATGCAAATCCAGTGATGTAAGTAGGATTAATTTACAAATGAATATGTCTTTGAAAGATCACAGTTAGTCATCTTTATCTGTAGGTTCCAAATTCATGAATTTAGTCAAGCAGATCAAAAATCATGGAAAAGCTGCATCAGTACTGAATATGCACAGATGACTTCATGTCCATGGTCCCCAAATACAGTACCACAGTTATTTACATGTTAACATAACCTAGAGAGGATATTTATAGTTCATCTTCAGTACTGTGCCATTTGTAAAAGACTTGAGCATCCATAGACTTTGATATGTGTAGAGGGTATTTCAAGTGGCTCTGGGAGCCAGTTCTCTGTACAAAGGGATGATTGAGTTACTGTAATTTTTCCTCTTACTTTGTTTTTTGTGTTAGTTGAGAAAGTTAGAATGGACCTACATGCATAATTGATTTTTGTTTAGTTTATGTAGGTGTAAAATGAATGGACTTTAGAGGGCAGATTCTTCTCTGATTTGGTGGTAGCAGCGAGGAACACTTACCTGATCATTACTGCTGTGAAGTCCATAGTGATGTACCGTTCTAAATATTTTCCTTTCTTGCATTTCAATTTATAAAGAACTATGGTTAAAGAAAACAAGTAGCTTTCTGCATGTTACTTCCTGAAATGTTCTTTATATGTAGGTTTTGCCTGGCATTAGAAATTTAACACACAGTGAACATGTTTGTGTTTCTGTAGTATAACTTGGAAAATTTTTATTGGCTTGTTTTGGCGATGCATAATAATTATAATCAAAATTAAATGTAGTAAGATATGTAAGATGATAAGCTGGGTCCCAAGATATATATAAATTTATTTTTATTTAAACTCAAAGTACAAAAGGAAAGCTACTCCAGGGCAAATAGGCTACCAAGAATTCGTGATAGATTATACAGTCTTGAAGGTGTACCACACCACCGAAGTAGGCTCTAAAGATTCATTATGACAGGTGAGAAACACCAAGGGTCTATTTCATGATGCATAACTATTATTCATAATTGAGACAGTAAGCCCAGTGGAACATGAACACAGGATAGGTTTTTTAAAACTTTTTTTTGTTTTTATACATGCATATATTTTGATAATAAATACCTCAGCTTTCTCTCCCTTACACCCTTTTGCCTTCCCACTTATACCCTTCTTAGCTAGTGTTTCCTTCTACTTTATGTCATCTGTAATTTCTTTTTTCTTTTTTTTCCAGATTCCACATATTAGCAAAAACAAGGGACATGTTTTTGAGTTTGACTTACTTCACTTACATGTTGATCTCTAATTCCATCCACTTCCCTGCAAATTTTCAGTGAAAATTTGCAGGGAAGTGGATGGAATTATATATATATATATAATTCTGTACCCATTCAACATTGATGGGCTAGTTCCATATCTTGGCTATTAGGAATTGTACCACTGTAAACAAAGGTCTGCAGATATCTACCCTGTAGTGTGCTGATTTCTAACTCACTTTTGGGTGTGTACACAGAGTGGTATTGCTTGGATTGTATCCTAGTTCTGCAGTTAGATTTGGAAGATTTGCCATACTGATTTCATAGTGGCTGTACTCTTTATTTCCCCTGTATTTGTTCTTGCTAGCATTTATTGGTTTTTGTATTTTTGGAGATAGTCATTCTGACTAGGGTGTGGTAAAATCTCAGTTTTTATTTGCACTTCCTTAATGGCTAAATATGTTAGATTTTTTAAAATTAATGGCCACTTGTACTTCTTTTATTAAATATAAATTTAATTTGCCCATTTATTGATTGGATTGTTTATGAGGGTTTTTTAAAGTTTTTGAGTTATATATTGTAGATATTAATCTTCTATTGAAATAGGAGTTAGATGCTCTCTGATTCTGTGGGCTGTCTCTATGCTCCATTGATTCCTGTGTTGTGCAGGAACTTTTGACGTGATATCATCACATTTGTTGATTGTTGCTGTTTTCTCCCATGCTGTTGGAGTCCTGTTCTGCAAGTCTTTCTGTACCTGTTTATCAGATGTTCCCTTTGTTTTCTTCCAACAATTTCAACCTTTCAAGTTTTATGTCTAGTCTCTGATCCATTTTGAATTGATTATTGTACAGGGAGAGAAAAAGGGATCTACTTTGAGACTTCCATGTGAATATCTAGTTTCCCGCCATCAGAAAGCTGTTATCTTTTCTCCAGTGTGTTTTTGGCCCCTTTGTCAAACCTCAACTAGCTGTAGTTGTGTGCATTTGTTTCTTGCCCTCTCTATTCCACTGACCTGCATGTGTCTTGTCTGCAAGTACCATGTTGTTTGTGTTACTATGGCTTTGTGATATATTTGAAAATTGGATGTTTCTGATACCTCCAGCATTGCTGCTTTTGCTCAGATTTGCTTAGATTATTCTGGGTTTTTATAATGCATATGGATTTTAGGATTGTATTTTCTGGTTCTGAGAAGACTGTCACTTGTGTTTTGATGGGGGTTCCATTGAAGCTATAGATTGCTTTTACTAATATGGGCCCTTTTAAAAATAAGAATTATGTCATTTCATGAACAAGATAATATTTCCAAGTTTTAATGTCTTCTTCAATTTCTTCCTCAACTGTACTGTAATTTCCATTGTAGAGGCTTTTGATTTTGTTTTTGAAGCTGTGGTGGTCTTATTTTTTGTGGGTTTTTTTTTTCCTCACCTACTTTATTATTGACATATAAAATGAATTATTGATTCCTCTTTCCTCTTAATGAATGTGTTGTGCTTAATTTTGTGGAATCAAGACATGCCTAACATATCTTGGTCACTTTTAGTCTCTGTACCCTGCTACCCCTGCCCCAAATATGATCCTGCTCTGTGTCTCCCAGAGTCCACCCTTTATTTACTTGTCGTTCCTTGTCTCTTTGCTTTTTTGTACAAGACAAAGCAAGCAATGTCTGACTTTCTGAAGCTGACTCATTTCACTTAACATGACAGGCTGTCCCCCACCTGTTTTCCTCCAAATGGCATGAGTTCATTCTTTATGGCTGAGTAATATCCCCTCGTACATATGCACCACATTTTCTTCCCATGTGTCACTTGACAGGCTGGTGTTCACAGTTTTTCTGTTGTGAGTTGCACCATTATAAACAGTGGTATGCAAGTATTGCTATAATGGTATAGCTGATCATACATTATTTCTACTTCTAGTTTTTTGAAGCCCCTCCACAGTGCTTTTTAGAGCTATTGTTCCAGTGAACATTCCCACCAGTGTTCATTGTTTTTGGTGGTCATGATGGTAGGCATTCTAGCTGGAGTGAGATAGAATTTCAGTGTACTTTGCATTTGCCTTTTCCTCATGGCTAAAGATAGAGGACATTTTTTTTTTCTTTGGTACTTTGTCTTTTGAGAAGTATGTACTAGTTTTGTTACACATTTCTTTATTTTGTTTTCAGAAGTAATTTTTTGAGTTCTTTATTGTAGACATCAAATTTCTGTGAGATTAGCTAGAAAAGATGGTTAGCCCATTCTTTAGCTGTTTCTTTACTGCCTTGTTTCCTTTGCTGTTCAGAAGCTTTTTTTGTTTAGTTTGTTAAAAATCATTTATTTATTTATACATACATATACACGTACAGGGTCTCACTACCATCTTGGACTCATAGTGACCCTCCTATCTCAGCTTCCCCAGTGGTAGGATTCCCGGCAGGTGGCACCATGCCTGGTTTCACTGGCCAGCACAGCAGCACACCAGGAATTGAACTCTCGTCCTGTGCTTGCTAGGCGGGCCCTTAGACTGCCTAGCTATCTCCCCTACCCAGAAGATTTTTAATTTGATATAATCTCATTTTTTTCTAGATATTATTTTTTGTGCTCTTGGTGTCCTACTCAGGAAGTCTTGACCTGTCCATATATTTCCCTGAGTTACCTTCTAGTAGTTTCAGTGTTTCTGCTTTTATATCTAGATCTTTGATCTATTTTGATTTGCTTCTATTTAGTACAGACTGACAGGGAATTTAGGTTCAACTGTCTGCAAATGGATATCTGGCTTTCCCAGCACCATTTGTTAAAGAGGCTTTTTTCCCTCAAAAATATATATTTTGGCCACTTTTTCAAAACATTGGCATCTGTAAGCACATGGTTTAGTTTCTCTGTCTTGTATTCTATTGGCCTACATGTCTGTTTTTGTGACAGTATTATTCTGTTTTTATTCCTGTGGCTTTATAGTATAATTTGAAATTGAGTATTGTGATGCCTCCAGTTTAGCTTTTTGTTCCGAGCTGCTTTGGCTGTTTTGTGATTGCTGAACTTACTTATCAGATCTGAAACTTTTCTGATGTAGTTCTTGTGGTTCTTCTAAGTAAAGAAACACATTTGCCTGCAAATGGCTATAAGTTAAATTCTTACTTTCCTGTTTGAATCCCTTCAATTTATTTCTCTTGCTTGATTGCTGTGGCTAAACTTTGAAGTATTACATTGTACAGGCAGATGTGGTCAGTGGACACCTTCAGCTTGTTCTTATTTCTCCTACTCAATATATTTGTTGTGCTTTGTCATATATTGTTTTTGTCAGTTTGGGGTCTTTTAAATATATTTTCATTGGGTTTTTATTATGAAGGTATTGGGGTTCAGCTTTTCCAACATCAATTGAGTTGGTCATGTGATTTTTATCTTTCATTCTATGTGTACAGTATGTTATATTTATTAATGTAATTGATCTGTTGAGACATCCTTGCATCCCTGAAATAAGTCCAACTTGCACATGATGAATCATCTTTTTATATGTTGAATCCTGTTTGCAAGGATATCATTAAGGATGCTTGCATTTATGTGTTTCAAGATATGTATCTATAGTTTTTCTGTTGAGTCCTTATCTTGATTTGTTATCAGGGTAATACTAGTTCATAGAATGTATTTGGAACCATTTCTTTTCATTTAATTACATGAAATTCAGAAATTCAAAATTCAGGAATTCATCAGATCCTGAATATTTCTTCATTGGTAGCATTTTACTATTGTACCAATGTCTTTGTTTATTATTGGCCTCTTTCAGGGTTTGTTTGTTTGTCTTTTATGTTTCTGGTTCAATTTTGGCAGGTCAGATATGTTAGGGCTAATCCGTTCTGGAATTTCCCAGTTTATTGGAATATATATTTTCAAAGTAATTTCTGATTTCAATAGTGTCTTTTTCACTTCTAACTTTACTAAAGTAGGCCTTCTTTTGTTTTGGTGAGCTTGGCTAAAGGGTTATCAGTCTTGATTGTCTCTGACTTATTGAACCTTTTCATTGTTTCATGTAATTTTTGTTAATTTCCACTCTTGTTTCTTTCCTCTACTGATTCTGAGTTTTGTTCTTGTTTTGCCATATCATTGGGTTATTTGTTTGGCATTGATTTATTGTGCCCCACAGATTATGTTATGTTGTATTTCCATTGTCTTATCATTATCTAAATTTTTGAAGTTTCTTTCTTGATTTCTTCCTTGACCATTATTATTCAATCTTCATGTATTTGTGTAGTATCTGTGATTTCTGTTACTGATTTTCAGTTTAATTCCATTATGATCTGATAGGATGTATGAGTTTATTTGAGTTAGTTTGTATTTGTTGAGTTTGCTTCTGCCTTTCAACATGGCCTCTTTTGTTGATAGTGCCATAAGCTGCTGAAAAGAATGTGTATTCTATTGAAGGAAACACTAAATATCTTTTGAATGCAGTTGATCTATGGTGCAGGGTAACTTTGATGTTCCTTGTTGATTTTGTTTTTCCTGCTTAGTCCATTGTGAGATGGGGTATTGAAGTCCCAGCTGGGACTGTATTAGTGTCTGTCTATCCTCTTTATCTTATAATGCTTATTTGATTAATTCATGAATTTGGACTTCCATTGTTTGGTGCCTATATATTCATAGTTGTTTCCTCTTGATGAATTATACCTTTTATGAAATGACCTCCTTTGTCTCTTCTGATGAGCTTTGAAGTCAGCTTTTCTGAGTGTAAGTATATCTAGGCCTGCCCACTTACTTTTGTTCTCTGATTGCTTGGAGTATCATTTTTCATTCTTGCATTTGCACTCTGTGTCTTTGCAGCAAAGGTGTATCTCTTGCAGGCAGCGTATAGGCAGGTGTTATATTTTGATCTGGTCTTCCAATCTGTTGTCTCTTTGATTGTGCTGTGTGATCCTTTTAGTGTGTTGTTGAATTCTATTCTCTGGCAAGGACTTTTGTGTTTTATATCTATTTCTCAAGGATATTTGTCTGTAGTGTGTGTGTGTGTGTGTGTGTGTGTGTGTGTACGCATGCATGTATTTTCTTCCCTTTTTTTGTTTTTTGTTTTTTTTAATTTATTTTTTATTTTATTGAAGTACAAATATCAATCAGACAGTTTCAAGACACCTTAACAAGACAGATTCGATAAATTAATACATTGCAAACTGTTTTCATAATGTTTTGGTATCGTTCAAGGTGCATACATGATATTATATTTACAGATATTATTTTAGCAGATGTCTCTTATCAGTAAATTAACAGTGTAGCTGCTTCTTCCCTTTTTTTGGCAATACATATAATTTATTTTCCAGAAGCCATCATGCCTAGGCATTGTATTAAAATTTAAAAACACAAAGAGATTTATACAAATTTTCAGAGATAAACAGCAGATCACTTACAAACATCGAAATTGTCAACAGCAACATTAAATATTATATATCTAATATTATTATATATTATGTATTATATATATATATATATATATATATATATATATATATATATTCACAAGATAGCCAAGATAATTGTACTTCTAATTTCTATTAGTTCATTGAAAGGAGCAGTTAGTGCTTATATAGTTTGATCGATTTTGCATGCCTATATCTGATAATCTAAGCAACTACAATATAATAACCATTGTTAAATTCCCATCATCTTGTTTTGAAATTCTATACTGTTTCTTTCTCCTTAAAATGATCAAAAAAGAAAACAATGGCTTGGAATTTTTTAAATATTAAAGAGAAATTAATTTTGAGTCAAGAGTTGTCTATGGATCAATACTGGCATTTATTTTTATTTTATTAATTTTATTGAGAAAAAATTGCAATGAGACACTTTCAAAACAGGTTGATAGGAGACTTACAACAATTAATACATTGCATATTGTTGTCTTTGTACTAGTCATTCATACCACGAGATGCAGATATGATATCCTGTCCAAACACTATTACTACAAACCTTTCTTTTATTGAATTAAAAGAAAGTATCTCTATATCTATTGTATTTTGTGTATACAGATACAAAATTGTCCTTCATGTATGTCCTTTTTTTGTTTAGTTTTGTCAGAGGTGAACTTTCGTTTGCCATCCAAATATTGTAGATACATTAATTCAGCAAAATATTCCAATATACTCCAGCATACCACAATAGTAGTGGATTATCCACAAGACTGGCAATGTCTGAATGTGCTGACTTGAGCCTTCCACAGCTCAGCATATTAACATGGCTTTCCTTTATATACCTTGTTTCAACACTTTTATGCTGGATAGTTAAAACAAGAAATGTAGCTTTTGTATTTGTCAAGATCAGTCAACCCCCCTCAGGAATTATCCTGAAACCCTGTACCATACTTCTTAGATCCTTTGTCAGTGTAAACCATGTGGACAGCCATAGCTTGACCAATTTACTATCTATGAAAGCCTGAGAGAATGTTTTCTCTCCATATGACTCTCTTTAGGCACACACTACATCATTGATCACACTCCTCTGTGGCCCCATAATCTCCTTGATCAGAAAATTTGGGGTACAACTGAGTTACATGATGTTGTAGTACAAGTTCTCCTCTGTCCTGAGTCTTCACTGACCTTGAAAGACTACAACCAAAATGATCGTTGTCCTTGCAGCCCTTCTTTTTCTCTAATTTTTGGTCTGCAAACTTAGGTTGTTAACCCTCCAGAAGAGAAGCTTATTCTTATTACCCTACAACCAAGGCTGTTGAGTTTAACATCACTATCTGTCTGAATATCAAACATCTTAGGTGTAACAAGAAGCATGCATTTTCCATCAAGTATTGATGTATTAAACTTTAAGTCTCTACAGAATATGGAAAAAGAATTTAAAATATTTTTAAAAATACAAATAAACAGTTACATATTTTTACACAGAAATTTAGAAATCTTAACCATATACATCATTATAGCAGGACAGACCTGTGACATTTTTTTTCTTGTCTCTGTTTTTCATTTATTACCTTTTTTTAAAAAAGAAAAACATTTACTTGAGATACAATCTGGATAATTGGTATGTCATGAGAAGCAGTACATATTTAGAAGACCAGAATGCAGCATCCAAACATGACCCCACTATTACATGTTGCTATCTTCACTGCAGTCACTCAGTTAGGGTAAGAATCCCACCAAGTAACTGCTAGTTTCAACAACCTGCTGATACTTCGCAGGATCATTGCCTTACCCAACTTGTGCATATAGATGTATGGCTTTGCCCCTGTCATGTTTCTTAGCTTTTCTCCTTGCTCTCTTTTCGTTGTCCAATCCTCAAGTTCTCACTTTTCTTTTTAATTGTTTTATACCTTTCTATTTCTATTTCTTCTTTGGAGTTCTTATACCAGGGAGACTATACAATATGTACACATGTAGGTCTGGATTATTTCACTGCTGAGTATATTTTCAAGTGGCATCCACTTATATGCGAAGGCTTCGAATTTATTATTCTTTAGAGCTGAGTAATACTCCATTGTATAAAAATATCACATCTTTTTCATCCATTCCTCATGTGATGGGCATCTTGGTTGTTTCTAAGATTTAGCTAACACAAATTGTGCTGCTATGAACATAGGTATGCATATATCACTATGATACGACTTTTTCAGTTCCTCTGGGAAAATTCCCAGTAGGGGGATAGCTGGCTTGAATGGGATTTCCAGTACCAGTTTTTTAAGGAGTGTCCACACTGATTTCCATAATGGTTGCACCAGTCTACATTCCCACCAGCAGTGGAGAAGGGTTCCTTTTTCCCCACAGCCTCTCCAACATTTAGTTTTGGTTGATTTGTTTATGATAGCCATTCCTTCTGGAGTGAGATGGTATCTCAGTATTGTTTCAATTTGCATTTCACAGATGGCTAGTGATGTGGAGCATTTTTTCATATATTTAGTCACTTGTTTAATTTCATCCTCTGAAAAGTCTATGTTCATCTCGTATGCCCATTTCTGAATTGGGTCTTTAAATTTTGGGACACTATTGCTTTTTAGTTCTTTGTAAATTCTAGAGAGCAGACTTTTGTCTTAGTTCTTATTAAGATTTTTTCAAAATTTGTTGGTTGTCTTTTCACTTTGTTGATAATTTCTTTGAACATGCAAAACTTCTCAATAAGAGGAGGTCCCAGTTAATTCTCTCAAGTGTCACCCATGTGATTTGATTTTTGTTCATGAACCCTTTGCCTACCCCTGTGTCTTCAAGACCCCCTCTTACTTTCTCTTCCAGGACATTGAGTGTTTTTGTTTTAATGTTTATATCTTTAATCCATTTTGACTTTAGTGCATTGTGATAGACCTGGGTCAAGATTTTGTTTTCAGCCTGTAGAGAGCCAGTTTTTTCAGCACTATTTGTTATAGAGGCTATATTTCTTCCAGAGAGCATGTTTGGTCCCTTTGTCAAAGATCAGGTAGCTGAGTATGTTCGTAGAGGCTTCTGCATCTTCTAGTCTATTCCATTGATTCTCAGGTCTATTTTGTTGCCTATGCTGATTTTATCACAGTAGCCTTGTAGTATAATTTCAAGTCAGGTTTTGTAATACCTCCTGCCTTGTCTGTGTTGGTCAGGATTGCCTTTGCTATTCTAGGTCTTTTATGGTTCCAAATAGATTCTAGGAATGATTTCTCTAGGTCTGTCAGGTATGTTGATGGTTGATAGGGATTGCATTAAAGCGGTACGGCAATTTTGGGAGTATGGCCATCTTCACGATGTTGGTTCTTCCTATCCAGGAGCAGGAAATATCTCCATTTTCTGAAATCTTGTACAATCTCTTTTTTTTTTAAGAGTCCTGTAATTTTCCTTGAAAAAATCTTTGACTTCTTTCATTAGATTAATTCCAAGGTATTTCATTTTCCTCAGTGCTACTGTAAAAGGTATTGTTTCTCTAATTTCCTTCTGTGTGTAGAGGAATGCTATTGACTTTTGGGTATTGACTTTGTATCCTGATATGCTACTGAATTTGTGCATCACTTCTAGTAGCTTCTTGGTAGAGTTCTTTGAGTGTTCCAAGTAAAGTATCATGTCACCTACAAATAACGATAATTTAACTACTTCTTTACCTATTCTTATAACTTTTATTTCTCTCTCTTGTCTAATGGCTCTAGCTAATGATTGCAGAACCATATTGAATAGGAGTGGTGATAGAGGACATCCTTGTCTTGTACCAGATCTAAGAGTGAAAGATTTCAATTTTTTGCCATTTAGAATTACATTAGCCACTGGGTTGTCAAGGATGCTTTTATCAGATTAAAGTAGAGGCCATCTATTTCAATTTTCTGTAAGACTTTGAACATTAATGAGTGTTGGACTTTGTAAAAAGCCTTTTCTGTATCAACTGAGATGATAATGTGGTTTTTAGTTTTCATTCTATTGATATAGTGTATTACATTTATAGGTTTGTGAATATTGAACCATCCTTGCATCCCTGGGATGAATCCTACATGGTTATGGTGTATGATCTTCCTGATAATTTGCTGTATTCTATTTGCTAGGATTTTATTGAGGTTTTTGCATCTATGTTCATGAATGAGATTGACCTGTAGTTCTCTTTTTCAGTTGAGTCTTTCCCTGGTTTTGATATCAGTATAATACTTGCCTCTAGGAATGATTTTGAGAGGATTGCTTCCTTTTCAGTTTCATTGAAGAGTTTGAGGAGTATAGGGATTATATCTTCCATAAGTTTCTTGTAAAATTCAGCTGTGAATCCATCAGGACCTGGACTTTTCTTTGTCAGTAGGTGTTTTATTATATTTTGTATTTCATTGGCTGTTATTGGGCTATTTAGAGTAGTTATATCTTGTTGATTCAGTTTTGGTAATTTGTACCTTTCTAGGAATCTGTCCATTTCTTCTGTCTCTTCTGTTCTGTGAGAATAAAGGTTTTCAAAGTAGCTGTTGACAGCCTTCTGAATTTCCATTGAGTCCGTGGTAGTAACATCCTTTTCATGCCTTATTGCATGTATTTGAATTTTTTCTTTCCTCTTCTTCATGAGGTTAACTAAGGGCTTATCAATTTTATTTAATCTTTCAAAGAACCAGCTTTTTGCTTCGTTAATTCTTTGAACTGTTTTTTTCATCTCAATTGAATTATTTTCTGCTCTAATTTTTATTATTTATTCCCATCTTTGGGCTCTGGGTTTGATTTTCTCTTCCTTTTCTAGATGCCGGAGGTGCAACATTAGGATGTTTATTTGTTCCCATTCTGTTTTCCTAGTGTGTGAGTTCAGAGCTATAAATATCTCTCTGAAAACTGCTTTCATTGCATCCCATAAATTCCAATAAGTTGTGGTTGAATTTTCATTGAATTGTATATATTATTGAATTTATTTAATTTCATCTGTCATCCATTGGTTGCTGAGTAGAGTGTTGTTTAATTTCCATGTATTTATGGGATTCTGTTTTCTTGTCTCATTGATTTCCGGTTTCATTGCACTGTGGCCAGATAATATGCATGGGATAATTTCTGTTTTCTTGTATATACTTAAGCACAACTTATAGACCAGTATGTGGTCTGTTTTACAAAATGACCCATGTGCAGCTGAAAAACATGTATATTCAGCTGTCTTTGTGTGGAACACTCTGTATATGTCCACTAAGTCCATTTGTCTCAAGCTCTGGTTCAGTGATGCTACTACTTTGCTAATTTTTTGTCTGCTTGACCTATCTTTTTGGGATAAGGAGGTGTTAAAATCACTTGTTAAGGTTGTGGTATTGGATATTAGATTTTTCATGTCCATTAATATTTGTCTTATATAGTTGGGTACTCTCTTGTTTGGTGCATATACATTAATGAGTGTTAGTTTCCTCTTGAATTTTTCCCCTAACCAGTATATAGTGGCCTTCTTTATTTCGTTTGGTCATTCATGGTTTGAACTTGAGACCATTGGAGAACAGAATTGCTAGCCTTGCTTTTTTCTAAGGTGCAGGGGTATGTAATATTATTTTCCATCCTTTGACTTTCAGTCTATGAATTTCTTTATGAATTAATTGTGTTTCTTATATACAGCATATTGTTTAATTTTGTTTCCTAAACCACTGTGCCAGTCTATTTCTTTTAATTGGTGAATTGAGTCCACTTTCATTGATGGTTATAATTGAAGTATATTGATTTATGCTTGACAAGTTATTTACTTGCTATTGTTTAGCCCTTTTTGTGCTGTGTTTCATTGTTTGCCCTATTTAGTGAGTTCCTTCTCTTCTCATTTGTGGAATTCTGATCATTTTTGTCCCTCTCTAGAACATCTTTTAGTAGTCTGTGTAGAGTTGACTTTGTTATCATGAAATTCTTTAATTGTTCTTTGTCATGGAAGTATTTCACTTCTTCATCAAACTTGAAAGAGACTTTTGCAGGGTATAATAGTCTGGGTTGGAATTTGTTTTCATAGAGGACTTGATGTACTCTGCTCCATGCTCTTCTTGTCCTCATGGTTTGTGAAGAGAAGTCAACCGTTATTCTGATGTGTTTTCCTTTAAATGTGAGCTGTTTCTTTTTTCTAGAGGCTTTCAGTACATTGTTCTTGTGCTGGATTTCTGGAATCTTGACTGTTATATGTCTCAGTGTATTTTTAATTGGGTTGAAGTTATTTGGAGTTCTGTATGCTTCAGTTACTGAATGTCAGATCGTTTCCTCATATTTGGGAAGTTTTCTGCCGTTATTTCTGCCCATATTCTTTTTATATCATTTGTAGTGCCTCTTTCTTTCTCATTACTGTGCATTAGTCTGACATTATTCATCTTTGCATCATCTTTTCCTGCATCCTAGTTGTTTTTAAGAGATCTTTTCTTACCTTTTCACAAGCTGCGACAACATCTTCAAGATCTGAAACTCTATCTTTCACTCAAATGGTTTTATAAGCTTGTGATTGAAATTTTAAGTTCCTCTATATCTCTTTGACTGCTTCATGTGATTTATTTCTTTCTTGTGTTCATTCAGTGAATGTGTCACTTTTCTAATCTCTATGTTTTTATCAGTGTCTTCTTGAGAAACAATGATCAATTATTTTACTTCAGAGTTTATTTCTGATCAGATTACTCCTATATGTTTTTGCATTTGATTCTTTACTTCAAACGTTCTTAATCCAGATATTTCTTTTTTCATTTCAGAGATTAATTCTGACCTTAATTCCTCTATACTTTTCTGCTATTGTTTCTTTACTTCACACAGTATTAATTCATTTAGATTTTTTTTCTGTTTCAGAGATTAATTCTGATCTGAGTTTCTGTATATCTTTCTGCTGCTGTTTCTTAGCTTCAGACACTATTCGGACATTTCAGCTGAGCTAGTGTCCTCTGCACTTGTTCTGGGTGGGCTTGGGACCTGAGGTTGCATATGCTCCTTCTCTTTGTCATTTTGTATGGCACTGTCCACTGACATTTGTTTGATGCAGTTATAAACTCAGCATCTACTAAAATTCAGGTGCCGATATACTACGTTCAAGCTCATCCAGATGTGCCTGGCTTGGGTCTAGCTACTGTGCTCAGCTCCTTCATACTGCCACCCTTGAAAGTGAATTATGTTCCCATCTGGCAAGATGTTCTTTCTGCTGCTCGATTAGCTGTGTTTTTAACCCTAATCTGCCTGCAGGGACTTCAGCTTCAGAGTTTCATACAGGCCTGGGCTGGTTCTGGAGGGGTTGAGGTGGTGGAAGCAAGAGAGTGCAGAAGCTCTGCTACATACTCATTGAGCCTGGGCTTAGGCGGGTCTGGTGGTGTCCCAAGAGCACAGCAGTTCTCATTCACAGCCTTAACCTGGCTCTGGACGGGGAGTGGGGGCCGAGAGAGCAATGAAACATCTCACTCCTGCAGCGGGCCTGGGCTTGGTCTGGAGAGGTCCAGCAGGTTCAGAGGAGCGCAGAAGGTCACCCAGACACTACAGGGCTTGGGTTTGGGCAGATCTGGAGCAATCCCAAGAGCACAGCAGAAGTTCTCACTCACAGGGCAGGCTTGGATGGGCTCTGGAGGGATGGAGGTGTCCAGAGAGGGAGGTGAAAGGTCTCACCCCTGCAGCAGGCCTGGGCTTGGTCCAACAGGTGCAGGAGAGTGCAGAAGCTCTCCCACACACTGGCAGAGCCTGGGCTTGGTGAGATTTCATGCATGTGTTTTCTAAATTTGTTTTGGTGTCAGGGTATGAGATCTCATGGGACAAGGTTAGGAATTTTTGTTTGCTTTCTATGTTATGGAATAGATACTACTTTTTCTATAAATGTCTGGTAAAATGGAGCAGTGAATCCATCTGATTGGTCCTGGGCTTTTAATAAGGGACTTTTTGTTATTGTTTCAATGTCATTACTTATTCTTTTAGGTATTTTACCTCTTCTTGGTTCGCTTACCTGCATTTCTTCTTGGTCTCCAATTTGTTGGAATACAGACTTTCAAAGTAGTCCATAATTATCACCTGCATTATCACCTGTGGAGTCATTCAGTCAATCACTTATTTGTTTGTTTGTTTAATGTATTTGGTACAAAGTCTCTCTACACAGCTCAGACTCATAGTGATCCTCCTGTTTTCAGCCTCTCCAGCCCTGGAATTACAAGAGTGTCTCACCATGCTGTGACTGGCCCAGCACTCTCTGGGGGCCAATGCTAGTGGTATCTTTTAAATAGCCCCCTTTTTAATCTCTAATTATATTGACTTGTATCTTCTCTTTCCTTTTGTTATTCATTGATCTTTTGTAATGTTTTTTAATCTCTTTCACTTTATTTATTTGTTTATTTATTTTGGTACTGAGAATAGATTCATTCATTCTAGATCTGATCTTTTTTTTATTTCCTTCTATTGGATTTTTGTTTTTTGTTTTTCTTGTTTTTCTAAAACCTTGAGATGTATCATCTCAAGGTTATTTGAGATTGCTCTGATTTTTTGTTGTAGGCATTCTTAGCTATAAAATTCCCTTTTAGAACACAGGTTGTTAGCAAGATGTTCATGAGTAAGAGACACAGATATGCAGTCATAATTGGAGAGTATGAAATTTTAAAGTATATAACATGTGTATGTAGAGAGAGAGAGTGCTTAGTATTCTAACTACTCTCAAATTATTTTATTATACATTGCCCCACTTATTCTTTACAATATTCTATGAGTTAGCATTATTGATTTTTTTTTTTTTTTTTTTTTTTTTTTGCAGAACTGGGGATTGAACTCAGGCCTTTGAGCTTGCCAGGGAAGTGCTTATTCTACTGAGTCATCTCCCGGCCCTGTTATTGATCTTTTTAAGTGTAGAAAAAACAAAATCAGAAAGTTTAAATAAGTTTTGCATGCTTACAAAGAAATTATATCTGTTTAACCTCATAACAAGGCATTTTGATCTGAACTTTATGATACCGTCCATGTCATTGACTTGAATTACTATTTTTGTCTCTACTTTAAAACTTGTACTAAATAATTTGTAGTATGTAGTATTGATTAGGATGCCATAAAAAATTTAATCTTATCTATTAAATAAGGGAGGGACTGTGAAAATTTAATACTCAATTTTATAATACCTATGCTTTGTACATATATAGGTGATTACATAAGAATGTAATGTGGTCTTATACCTAATATGAAATAGTAACAATATAATTTCCTAAGTTGTAGTGAACAATGAAATTATTAAGGATATTCTATGCAAAAAGTATCTTATGTTACAAAAGGATCAATTTTATCTAGGTAGGTTGATGAGAAATTATGTCTAGTATATACCATTAATTAAAAAGAAAATTGCAGAATATTTTCTGGAGTAAAATTTCACTATTTGTAAGAGTAAAATACATAGCAACCTTTTTTTTTTTTTTTAATGTATTTGGTAGTCTCACTCTGTAGCTCAGACTCATAGAGATCCTCCTATTTTCAGCCTCTCCAGCACTAAGATTACAGGCATATGCCACTACACCTAGTCTCTGGGGGCATGTGGTACTGGGGATTGAACCCCCCAGTCCCTGAGCTTGCCCAAGCAGGCTCTTTCAGTACCAGGGAACTCAGGATCTTGCACTTTCCAGGCAAGGTCCTGTTCTACTGAGCTATTTCCCCCGGTCCTCTTTCAGTTCCTTACATCAAGACAACAACACAGTCTTTACACATTATTTCATTTATGAGTATGGTCTTGCATCCATTTACCTATAAAAGTTTCAAGTTCATCCTTCTTTGTAGCTGAGGGGCATTTGGGTTATTTCCAAGATATTGCAGTTACACACTATGCTGCTGTAAACATGTGCACATGGAGCTCTGTGGAATGATGTTTTTCATTCCTCCATGTGGTCACCTAGGCGGGGGTAGCTGGGTTGGACGGGCCCACCAGTTCTTGGAGGGATCCCCACTTGACTTCCATAGTGATGGCATCAGCTTACTCCCACCGACAGTGGAGTTTTTCCCTATGGCCTCACCAGCATTGTTATTGATTAATTTCCTGATGACAGCCATTCTTTCTGGTGTGAGATGGAGTCTCAGCATTTTTTTATTTGCATCTCAAATGGCAAGCAAAAAATGAATTTTTTTCGTATATGTGCCATTTGTTTTTCTTCATCTGAGAACTGTGTATTCATCTCAGATGTCCATTTTTGGGGGTTCTGATTTTCTCTTCAGTTCTTTATATATTTTAGATAGAAGTGTTTTGTCTGAGAGACAACTGGCCATAATTTTTTTCTACTCTGTGGGTTATCTTTTCACTCTGTTAGCCTTTTCTTTTGATGTACTGAAAATCTTTTAATAAGATGAGAAGCTAGTTGTTGAGTCTTTGAATTATTTTACATGCAGTCTAGGTTTTGTTCATTAGCTTAGCCTACAACTAGTCTTCAAGATTTCTACCTACTTTTTATTGTTTCTATTTTGATGTTTAGACCTTTTTTGTGTTTAGTACAGGGTCTACAGGGTCTCTGTGTAGATGCGACTCAAGGTGATTCTCCTGTTTTCAGCCTTCCAAGTGCTGGGGATATAAGCACACGCCACCATGCCCAGTCTATTAATGTTTAGATCTTTGATCCAATTTGACTTCAGTTTAATTCATGCTGATAAGCATGGGTCTAGTTTTAGTCTTTGGCATGTAGAGAGCCAGTTTTACCAGCAGCATTATTAATGAGGCTATCTTTCTTCCAGTGAATATATTTGGCCCCTATGTCAAAGATAAGGGGGCTGATATGCTTGGGGTTGTTTATACATCTTCTAATTTGTTTTCTCTGTGCTCTGCATTGAATGTTTTCTGTCACTCTAATAATTCTTCTGAATCTGGTTTGTGGTTATTTTCATTTTTTAAGTTCTTGCTTAATACATGGTAATGTTTTCCCATCTTTTGTGATTGATATGTCATCCTCACTGCTAGTTAGGTGATACTTTACAGTCTTTGAGACAGTAAATGTAGTATTTAGGTGAAAAACTTCTAGGAACTTCTCTAAGCTCTTCTGTATAAAGGAAGTTCTTAGGTAGCCTATCTTCAGATATTTCCTGAAATAGTTGTTTCTCATCTACTATTTAAATTCAAATTAAACTTCCATTATAGTTTTTCTTCATATCCTTTGTTCTTTGTGTATATGTGTGTGTTTTATTTGTTTGTTTTTTTTTTGTGTGTGTGTGTGTACTTGTGTTATTCTAGATAGACTTTTCACAATTTGTTCTCTGGAGTTGTGCCTAATATATTGTTAAAACATGATAACTTCATTCTTTTTTTTTTTTTTTTTTTTTTTTGTCTTTTTGAGACAGGGTCTCACTATACAGTTCAGGCTGGCCTTAAGCTCACTTTGTAGCTCAGGCTGGTCTCGAACTCACAACAATCCTCCTGCCTCAGCCTCCCGAGTGCTGGGATTACAGGCATGCGCCACCACGCCCGGCAATAACTTCATTCTTAAGTTTTGTATTTTTTATAGTTGCATTTTTACTTTCTAAAACAGAGGTTTTTGTTTTTTAAAGGGCAGTAACAGTTATTTCATAATCCATACCCAAATATTTCAGTATCTGAAGTTTTGGTAGGTCTCTCTATTGCTGTTACTTGTATTTCCTTCTCTGATGCTTTGTATTTTGTCTTACATCTTTTATTTTCTCTCCCAACCTAGTTATCATTTGTTGTGTGCTATAAATTGCATAGTAAAAAATATATGTGGAAACAGTTTAAGCAGGGACCAAAGAATCCTCGTCTTCCAGGTAGATTTTTGGTGATTTCTGCCAGATGCCTGTGAACACCAGCAGTCAATGACTGTCTAGTCACTGAGTCTGAGGGATCCTGAACAATGCAGGGGAAGTACAGTGTGGTTTTTGCTTTTGATTCAGTCTGCCTTGCAGGTGAAGCCTTTTTGGGCTCTTGGCTTATCGGAAATTAGGCTTTAGCCAGTGATAGCAAATCTTTCATAGCTTTCAATGGTACAGACATCCTACTGTGACACATGTACTATGGATGTGCTACCACTGCTTAAGCTAGGACTTTAAAACAAAATTTAAAAAAGTTTGTTTTCCTAGCTCCACAAAACGCAATGTATACCTCAGCTTTTTTTTTTTTTAACTTTTAATTTACATATATTTGTAATATATCAACTCTCTTGATTGAATTGGAAAAATGCCCGGCATTGCATCCTCTAATTTGTCTGTCTTACCGTCTTAGGCTGTGGCCTAGTAATTGCTCATAACTTGTCTCCTTTTCACAAGGTTTTTAAAAATATTTTATCTAACGTTCTGGTTATCTAAAAATTATAAGTCCCCGGCCTTTTGTTAACAGAATCATACATCATTGTTGGATTTTAAAAAAAAAAAAAGTTCTTTTTGTGATACCAGGGATTGAATTCAGTACCCTGAGCTTGCCAGGCAGGCACTTATTCTACTGAACTATCTCCTTGGCCCTAAAGAAATGAGGTTAAGAGATGTCAGAGATTGTACTGAAGTATAGTTAGACCACTTTGGTATTAAGCAATCCTGTTAGGGACTGCAGCAAGGTGAGTGGGTACTTTCTTTTCCATATATCTGATTTTAAAAGAAGTATGATGGTGCAAATGTGTAGAAATAGAAGACATTCATCTGAATTAGAATTCTCTCCCTCATTGCCGCTTGAGTGTAGTACTTCTCAGCTGAAGCTTTATAAATTATCATCTGCTTTTTTACTTTCTATACAATAGAATCATTTAGGGTAAAAAATGTTGCTTTATTATAGGGCAGTTCTTTTATTCATCAATAAGATGTCCTAAGTGAAATTGCTCCTTGATAGCTGAAAATATGATAAAATCTGACATTTTCACAATTTTACTGAATCATCAAAGGACAACCACAGAAACGCTGATGTAAATAGTAACAGATTTATACATATTTAACTTGAAGATTTTTGTTCAAATTTATAAATAAGAGCAACATATTTGAGAAGCAATCTGTAATAAATTATAGCATCAGTTGTAATGTGAAAACTGGCTTTAAATTTTGCAGATTAATATTTTATTTAACATTTGAATTGCTTAAATTCACATAGATTGCTTTTCTTGTATTACCTTTCTGTTAGAATTCATTCTCGTACTTAATTAAATCTTTTTTGGCAGTTCCAGTTTCAAGAATTCCATGCATGTTCACAGACATCATTTTCTGTACTGTAAAGCATTTGTTTCTTGATTTGCTGAGTTGAAGCATTCAATTTAAGTCATTAGCTAAACAGAAGTCCTCAGTTTATGCTAATATTGTTTTGTCATAATGTCAATCAGCAAGTAGTACAGAGTGACACAATGGCAGTGAATTTCATTGTCATTAATCTGAGAAAGCTTTGGGCTCTCCTTGGCAAAGAGCAGAGGTGGGCTGTGTCAAGGTTATGGAGGAGCTGCAAATTTCTGTGAGCTTTGGTGTTAGTCCCATGTTCCTCTGACATATTCTTAAGTGCTATTTAAGCATAACCCTACAATTATAGGTAGAAATGGAAGCCAGTGTGTATTTAATGATAAGAAAGTTGAGGCTAAAGAGTTTAAGTAACTTATTCAAGGTGTCACAGCTTGTTAGAGCACAGGCTTGACTAGAGGCCAAGTGTCTGCAGTAGTACACTTTCTCATGTTTCAAATGCCAACGTTTAAAACAGGAAGAGACACATTGCGTGTATTATGTGTGTCTTTCCGACACAGTAGTTTGTCAAGTACTGCAGTGAGTGTTTTATGGAAACCCCTAACCTGGGAGTCAGAGGGACAAGATGCTACTTTGTTCTGTATTGCAGAGTTCTCAGTTTGGGGAAGAGCTCCAAGTTTATGAACTGGAGATTACTTGTACTGACAGACAATCATGAACTGAGTTTAGAGACCTGGTAATAAGAGTTTAACACAGTAGGAAAGAGTCTCAGGGTAATAGATATCACTTGTGCAAATCATTTCTATCTTTATTGCTTTGTTAATTCTGAAATTATTACATTCTTTCACCTTTAGCAAACATTTCAGTATTCCCAGAAAGTCATTTTTCTTTGCTGATTTATTTGTACTCTTCTTATAACCCTCCTCTGAAGCATAGGTATCTATCATACTAGACAGAGCAGCATTCTACACAGTGTGTACATGCAGTGTGTGTAGTCCAGCGAGGGCTATGTCTTGGCCTGGTGCCCGCAGTGAGTCTTGCAGTGAAGTGTGTTGCACAGAAGGATCCAAGAGCCCAATGTGACAGAGTCTCTTTTTGTAAAAATTTACCATTAGAAGTATAGAACAATGCATGTGTTTTGCTAATGGCACACAGATCAGAATATCTTTGGCAGGATCTTCATTAGGATGGTAAAAAAAAAAAAAAAAAAAGCCATGGCATGCACTGCAATGTGTGCCTGGAACCCCAGTCCTTTAGGAGTGCTCAGCAAATGGAAGACAATGGTGCTGTCTCCCACCCATCAGCCTCTATGCTGCAGCCCCAGATTAGAAGAGGTAGAAGCATTGTGCTTCTTTACATGGTGACCATAAAGTTCAAAGTCCCCTCAACCCTAGTTTAGCTTAAGAATCTCTCCCCAAGATTATATCAGGATCTGCTAGAATGTAGTGCGCTGACTTGTGGTATGATAGGGTGCTGGAGGACCTGCACCCTTACTGTGATCCTCACTGAGGTTTTCCTTCAGGAAAAACCACTTGGCAAGCCTGATGCACGTGCTGCACCACTGTTTGCCTGTGTTGGAACAACAAGCCAGAAATAGAGACCTTCCCATTGAAGCCATTTGTGCAATTATCCCTGAAGAAGTGATGTCATAATAAACTGCATGGACCTATAAGAGACTGTTTTGCTAAGAGTAGGGGAAACAAATGCACTACACACTGAGGGTTCTGAATGCTGGGAATTTCTATGCAGTTAATCCCATGTTAGGCATGCTGTGGTGATATGGGACAACACAATAGCTGTAATCTGTATGGATACCAGTGAAACCTTTTCACATACCCTCTATTTCACTGCTGAGTGTCTTTTTTTATTTTTTTTTTTTTAATGTGTGCAGCCCACCTACACAACCAGTACTAAAAACAGGAATTTGAATTGGTTATAATTTCACTTTGAAAAAATGTTGATTTAAAATTAAATGTGTCTAGTTTTATTACATGTCATTCATAGTTTACACAGAATTTTGTGACTTAGAAGGATATTTTTAAATGCGGGATAAAACACACTAGAAGGCCTTTGTACCTTGCTATATTTTATAGAAATTAAATGCTTATTATGAAAGAAATACTATACAATAGTATTCATACTTTAAATACTGATCTGTACTGCCAGAGAAAAACGAAATTGAGGAGGGGTTAGGAAGCCCTGGAGAATTATAGGAAGATGGCATGATCATATAAATGTATCAAGTAGAAGCCTGTTACTCCATTGAAGTAATATGAAATAAAAAATAAATTGCTGTAGGACTTACCATGCACCCACTCACACCAAAAAAAAGCAATCTCTGCACATCTCCCAGTTATGTAGAGTGTGTAAAATACAATTTGATAATTATAATTGAATCAGCCTGTTTCTTTATATAAATTTATCAGTGCTTTTATAATGTTTTTCAAGTATTTTTTGGAAAATGTCTTTTAGTTAAATGTAAAGGGAAACTTGATACTTGTTGAATGGTAAAAGAAGCAATTGTCTGCTTTCATAGTCTTCTGTAGTCCTGTTAAGAGAACTCCACAGCAGCCAGATATTTCCTCATTTTAATGGAGTTATCACCTGACTAAGCCACTTGACAGCATTAAAATATTTTTTGCTTTATTTTTCAATTAATTTTATTGAGAAATAGCAATGAGACAATTTCAAAACAGGTTAGTAGGACAGTTAAAATAACTAATACATTGCATATTCTTGTCTTCATAGTGGTTATTCGTAGTACAAGATGCAGACATGATATCCTGTCCAAACACTATTACTACAAATCTTTCTTCTCATTGAATTAAAAGAGAGTAGCTGTACATCTATCCTGTCTATTTTGTATACATAAAAACAAAATGATCTTTCATTTGTATCCACTTTTTTTGTTTTGATTTGTTAGAGATGGATATTCCATTGCCATTTAAATATTGCAGGTGCTTGATTTCAACAAAATAACATCCTGTAACTCAGTGATGTCCCAAATTTTCTGATCAAGGAGATTATGGGGCCACGGAGGGAAGCGATCAATGATGTAGAGTGTGCTTAAGGGGAATTACATGGAGAGAAAACATTCTCTCAGGCTTTCACAGAAAGCATATTGGTCAAGCAATGGCCATGACTCATCCACATGGCTGACACTAACAAAGAATCTACAAACTGCAGTACAGAGTTTCAGGGTAAATCCTGAGGGGATTTGATTGACCTTATCAGATAAAAAATTTCATTTCTTGTTAAATAGGTCTTGCTTTATCTTGGTCTTTACCATCTAGCAGAAAAGTATAAAATAAGCTATAAAAAAATATAGCATATTAATATGTTGAGCTGTAAAAGGCTCAAGTCAACAACTTCTGATATTGCCAGTCCTATGGATAACCCACTACCATTATGGACCACTGGACTATTGAATGCATTCACCTACAATGTTGAAATTGCAATGAAATACCCATCTCTGACAACACTAAACAAAAGGGGATACAATGAAGGATCATTTTGTATCTGTAAATCAAACTATTTGCCAGTTTTTTGTAAGCTATTCATGTATGTTCCTAGTTTTGTTTTATTAACTACTTTGTCACTATATGAGTTGCATATCCCTAATCTAAAGTACTGTGAGGTCCAAAATGTTTTGTTTATTAACATGATACCACAGTAGGAGATTACATAGCTGATCACATGGTGGGTCAAAGTCAGCTTATAAGAGCACTAAAAATATTGTGCAAGGTTACCTGCAGGCTATGTGTATAAGATAAATATGAAGCAGAATGTAAATTTTGTGTTTAACCTTGAGCCCTATCCCCAGTGTACCTACTTTATGTAGTATAGTACATGTATCTATACGTACACATGCATGGGTTTATCTAATTCCAAAGTCTGAAATCTGAAACTCCTGGTGGCCCATTTTTGCACCTAAGGAATACCCAAAATAAATTTATGTACCTAATATATGTATTATATGTGTGTGTATACACATATATACACACATATATACATCCATACATATGTATATGTAGGATATAAGTATATATATATATATATATATATATAGAGAGAGAGAGAGAGAGAGAGAGAGAGAGAGAGAGAGAGAAGGGAGGGATGGATAGACCAAAGAGTATTAAGGAAGGAGTTAATTTGCTAGGATTCTTAAGAATATCTCTTAAGAGTAGCATATCCTGTATTTTTAAATAACCAAGTTTAATGTCTCAATGCAGAATTAAAAATACAGAAATTCTATATTCTAATGTATTACAGTAATATTTTTCCATCTTAATGTTAGGTCTTCAAACATGAACTAGCTTACTTACTGACTGGAATCCTTGGAGCAGCAGTAGATTATTGGATCTTCCTTGGTCTTAAGATGGGTAGAAATGTGATGCGACACCTCTCTGATGACTTAGGGAGTTACATTTCCCTCTCATGTGATGGTAAGTGTGTCTGTCATGTTTTTCTTCAATCCATTCTAGAAATTAGTTTTGAGTTTCCTTAAAACAGTCTCTAATCTTTAACATATGTTCATAAGAAGCTTTCCTTAAGGTAATTATAGATATATATACACAAACATATACAAGCATGAATAATATAAAATGGAAAATAAAAATTATCAATAATGTGCACACCACTATTAACTTTTAATGTTTTATCACTAGAGAATATTAGGCATTTTCCTGTAGAGTTCATACTTTATATAAATGCATTTTGTATTATTATTCTGAACTTACTACAGAAACCTACCTTCCTTATATATTATTTATTATCCAAAAATATTATTTTGATGGTTTTATAAATAGTAGTATGGAAAATACTACCTGGAAATAAGTTATTATGTAGTTGCATATAATATTTTAACTAAAAATTATAGTAAATGTATCTATATGCATTAGACAGATTTTAAATCTGCTTATTCCCATAGATTCACTCTTTATGTGACACACATTCACTATTTTAAGTATGGTTTTTATTGTCATAAGTGTTGAAGTCTATTTCCAGCTCCTGTCTTTGTATCATTCAGGCTGAGTGGAAAGCATTACTGCTCTCTGATCTCATCTGTGCTGTATGAAATATTGCTAGGCCTTTTCATTTTTGAACACCTGACAATATTAAAAAGCTAAATTTGCTGAATCAGTATTTGTTATGAAGCCTCTCATTTATTTGGTTTATATCACTGGTTCTAACATTCTCCTCTGTACCTGTTGCTTTGTAACTTTTAATATAAGAAAACTTCTGAGGGATGGCAGGTTAGCTCAGTTGTCTAAAGCCCCTGTATGGGCAAAATCAGCGAGGGGGAAGACTACAGTTCAATCCCCAGTACCGCATGCCCCAATAGACCTGCCCTTAAGGCACTCTGAGTCAGCCAAAAAAAAAAAAAAAGTCCTTCTCACAGGGGCTGGCCTGGTAGCTCAGTGGACTAAAGCACCTGCTTAGGCAGATGCAGCAGTCAGGGTTTGATCCCTAGCCTGCCATGCCAGCCCTGCTCCCAGGGCGCACTGAGAGGGAGACTGAGCCCAGGAGTGGTGGCACACACCTCCCAATCCCAGCGCTTGGGAGGCAGAACACAGGCAGATCATTACTAGTCCAACTACGTAGTGAGACACTATAGACCCTGTAGACCCTGCCCTAAATTAGAAAAAAAAAAAAACCTGCTTTTCTTTTTTCTAAATTCTGGTGCTCTAATAAATATGCAAGGACAAAGAAAACAATATATGCATAAGTATTTCGCTTTTCCTCCTCTTCTAGTTATCAACTTTAATTGTATAAATTTTTCTAACATGCATGGGATGGTTTTTGAAACAGCTCCTGACTGAGGGAGGCCCAAGTATATTTCCTGTTTTGTAAGACTGAACACACTCTCTCTCCCTCTCTCTCTCTCTCTCTCTCTCTCTCTCTCTCTCTCTGTGTGTGTGTGTGTGTGTGTGTGTGTGTGTGTGTGTGTGTAAAACCCC
>PVKA01007172.1:0-41388 GCA_004027165.1 Ctenomys sociabilis | reverse complement strand
TCAGAATAGGAATTCAGGTTATAACTGGGTTTGGGATTTATTTGATGGTGCCCTCTGAAAAGAGAGGTCTCTTTTTATACTACCAAAGTTGGAAGATTTTTATCTGAAGCCTTTTTCTCTCCTTTCTTTTTTTCTTGTTCATTGAGCTGGGGATGTGATGGCTGTTGCTTTTGTGGACTGGCTGTCTTTTGTTGAGTGACTTTTTAACATTTCGTACCTCAAATTCAGTCTTCCTTTAGAACCTGTATCATTTCTCTTGCACCATTCCTACCAAATAGTTGAGTGATTTTTTTCTTTCTTTTTTTCTTATCCTCTTCACAAACTCCAGATTCTGGCATTGTTTGCTGTAGTAAGAAACACATACTTGGTTAGCACAATGCCTTGTTTTCATTATGTAGTGAAACCATACAGTTTGGGGACCCAAGACAGGATGAGGTGATGAGTTGTTTTCAGTGCATAGTAATTGTCTTAAAGAAATATAATGTACTTTCTAGATTAGCCAAGTGCACGAAATAATGGGCCTGTGAAGGGGTTCTGTGCACGATGCCTCTCCTCAGTGCTTTCTCTCCTCATATTCCAAAGTTCTCTTCACTCGAAAGCAGCACATCGAAACCCAGTGACCTCGTTTGTTCTTGGTTTTCACATGTCAAGCTTTATTTTGTTTTTAGTGCCACTGGGAATTAAATCCAGTGCCTTTTACAGTGTGTTACATACTCAGCCTATTGTTATTGTCATTATCATTTTGAGATAGAATATCAGTAAAATGTCCATGCTGAGTTTGGACTGTGATCTTCTTGTCTCAGCCTCACAGACCACTGGGATCATAGGCATCTGTCTTCACACGAAAGCTGTAAGTCCCAAAAGTTTTGAGTCTGTAATTGTTTTGAGCTAAAACCTAACTTCAATGTTGCTGTTACAATCCTTTTAACACAATGATTACTTTGGTGTCAGGTATCTGTAGTTGACTATTAGTATTTAAAATTGGAGATCAGTTTGTTTGAACAATAGTTTTAAGCCTTTCCTTAATCTTCTCAAAAAAAAAAAAAAAAAAAAAAAAAAAAATATATATATATATATATATATATATATATATATATATATATGTGGTTTCTTATTAGGCTTCAGCGGGCTGTCTAAAATTTCTAACATCTATTTCTAAAACTTGTTCAAATTAATATTTTACTAGTTTTTGGCTGTTAGTAAAGCCTGGTTTAGCCTGGTCAGGAGACAGAAGTCAAGGGATCACTTCAACCTTAAGAAAGCAGTACCTTTTGTATAGCTGATAAGCACATTAAATTAAATTAAACCATTTGTTTATTCTGGTTGAATGCCATACTAACTCTGCAGTTGGACTAGGTACTCCAATACTGACCATTGTGTTTATATTACTGTGGAAAATTCGAAGATGATTATTAGTGATGCCTGCTTTCTTTTCTCTGGATATTCCCACGTGGTTTTCTTTTCTATTTTTTAGCATTTCTTTGCAGTATTCTTTACCTCACTGTCTGTTGCCTGTTCTAATTCACAAAGAAAGGTTACGGTATAGCTGTTCTGTTCTTAATACTTCCAGTTGAAGATATTGACCAGTCTCTCTTATTTAAGTCTGATGTTTTGTGAAAAGTAGGGCAAAGGTGTTTCACAAGATAACTGAAGCCCTTTGCTTCTGTTTGTTTGTTTTCAGAGAGGCAGTAATAGAGATCAATCGCAGGGATGTGGAACCACTGAGGTATAACCCAACTCCTTTTATTTTTCATTTTGAGACAGTGTCTCAATTAATTGTTCAGTTGTCCAGGTTGGACTTCAACTTGTGATTCTTTTTGACTCACTCTCCCAGAAAGCTCGGATTATGGACTGCACCTCCATACCTAGCTAGAATCCTTTCTTTTTTCCATTGGATCTTATAGCCACCAGTTCTATATAGATACCATACTCTTATTTCTAAACACTTTGGACAGAAAGTGCTTCTTTAAAGCCATACTGCCTAAAACCTATTTTTAATGCCCAACCAAAATCTTAAGTATTGGCTTAAACTATTGGTTAGCAACCTATTTTAATGTAAAGTACCAGGCACATAGCACTGTGGCACTGAAGGCCCTGTGGTCTCTTCCAGCTCCTCTGCAGTTAGTGTAAGGGAGCACAGCCTACATGGCACAGAAACAAATGAGCGCGGCTGGGAGCCAATAAAACTTTGTTCTTACAGGCAGCAAGCTGTAGTTTGCTAATCCTTGGCAACTAATTTCTTCTGCTGTTTCAGTAGGAAAGAATACACATCGTTAAAATTTATTACTTTTTTTATAGCTTGGAAATTTTAATAAAACACCCTTTGCCTAAGATATCATTCTTTCCCTGTTACTTTCAAAACTTTTATTGTTTGCTTTTTCATCTGTTTTAATTTCTTTCCCTGCATCAGTCTTCTTCCATAAGTTTACATTTTCTCTAATTATTTCAATAAAAATGTTTCTATTCTTACCATTCATTCAACAAATTGATACTGGCATTTTACCAGTCACTTCATAGATGTAGTGAAGTTAGAGCATGAAACATGGCCTTTGCTCCTTTAGCACTTTCAATGGGAGAAGCAGACTGTAATTAAGTTGATATATCATTATGCGTCATTGAAACACAGGGCCCTGAACAAGAAAACTACTGAGATGGGAAACTTACTTTATGGTGAGCCGTCATGGGTTGCAGGGTAAGCGGAAGTTTGGCAGAGTCAGAGACAGTGCTCAGTCACAAGATAACATGTACCGGGGCTCTGAGGAAGGCAGGCAGGAGCTGGTCTGGGGGCTTCTGGCTGAAGGCTGGTGGTGCCATTCATGGGAGGAGTGGCCAGTGTAAGGCCAGAACAGGAGAAGGCAGTGTGTGAGGGAGCTTGCAAGCCATGTGGAGGGATCAGGCGCTGCTTAACCAGGCATGATCTGATTGACTTTCTAAAAAGATTATCCTGGTATCACATTCTGTAATGACTTACTGTTATCTGTCCCTCATTCATCTGCCAAATACTGGATGTTTTTCTGTGGAGGTTAGTGGCATACATTCTGTGAAGTGACCCTGCTCTTGAAAGCAGACAGTAGGGCTAAGTTTTTCATGTTCTTGTGTTCATCTATCATTTATCATTACCTGGTAATGTGTAGATCCATTTGGGGGTTGTACTTCCAAGCCTCTTCTTAGGTGAGTAATTCCATCGATAAATTCTGGTGTGGGATAACCTCCCACACACTGTATAGTGCATACATCTCTGCTGTGCTTCTGCCTATTCGATATAGTAAACTGTGATGATAGGCTTAGCTTTAGTCTTGGTAGAAGAGAAGTTATAAAAACTCCTTTCTCATTTCTAACTCTTAAAAACTGTCTCTGTTGGGGCTCTTTGGAAAGGGATTGTGAAGTCAGCAGCCATGTCTGTTTGGGTCTAAGTGAATCTGGTTAACTCTTGTGTGGAACCATTTGTCCAAAGGTTTGTTAAAGATTCCCACAGCGCATTCTGACACTGCACCAGCTGCACATGTGTTTAGGTAAGGCATTTTCTCAACCTCTTGTTTTCTCAACCTGATTATGTGTTGGCTGGCTACCTGTTGTTGTGGGGAGCAGTGCTGTGCCCTGTAAGGTGTCTTTTCGTCCTAACAGTGTTCCCTTTGCTAGTGTGACAAGCACATATTCCCAGGGAGTGAAATCCTCCCCTCTCCCTTGAGAACTCACAAACATAGATAAAGGTCTATCAGAGCAGCAGCTTTCTGTGAATGTGTCCAAACAGGGCAGTACAGGTCTCTGCCATCTTTTCATCTGCTGTTTGACCTGTATATTTTGCTAAATCTGACCTATTTACTCTAGGGTTTCTAGTCTGCCTTATCAAATAATAGCACAATCTTGTAATATACTATTTTTAGTTCTTTCCGTATCCTATTGTTTGGTCTCCTATTTTAATGACAGTTCCATTATATTATCCATTCTGTTGCTTGTAGGGAAAATTCATGATGTTAAAGAGATTACCTGAGAGACAGTCACTCTAGTACTTTATCACTTTCAATTCCTTGCACTTTCAATTCCATGCATATGAATATTTCTATCCTACTGGAGCACTTGGCATTTGGGGGCAGAAGAGACTTGAGTACATTGGTTGAGTCACCATTAGTGAGTCAGCCCTGTAATGGAATTGCTACACAGCCTCTTGTTCTTGTTTGCCTTCTTTGCCTTGCACCTTTCTCCTTCTTCTTCTTCAGTGACAGGGCTCATGGCTCTCGTCAGTGGAAATTGTCTGACCCCTCTCCTCCTATTGGCTAAAGACACATTGGAAATTCATTACTTTTGTATTTAGAACATGTGTTTAAAAACTTAAGAACTAAATACTGATTTTCCAAGAGTAAGCCTGTCACAAGAACAGACCCTTAATGTCAATTGTAAAATATAGTGATAAAATCCCTTATATTTTTATAATCTCATAATATTGTCTATCTACTCTGTATATGTGTAATTTTAAGACCTTCATTTGAAGTAATAAAAAGTAATGATTGCTTTTCAAATGTGAGAACCTGTCCCATAAAAAATTTGCTCTCCGAAGGAAAAGAATAAGAAAGTCATGTATGTCTTGTGCTTTAAAATTATATGGGTAAATCTCACTTTATAGGACCTATTGCTTAATGGGATGAAATCCACTCAGAAAACAGTCTATAGAAAAAAAAAAACTGTATAGGATGTAGCAGTAACTGTATTTACTTCTCTTGTTTTCTGCAGACTTTTCTTCACAAGAACTAGAGGTTTTCATTTGTTCCTTCTCCTCCTCCTGGCTTCAGATGTTTGTTGCAGAAGCAGTCTTTAAAAAGTATTTCTTAGAGAATTCTTCTGAGCTGCTCTCTCTTCAGAAAATGGTAAACATTGCTATCTCCTAACTTTCCATTTCTGAGTTGTGAGTTCCTGAATTCAGTTTTAAAATATTCTCAGTGTTTTCTAATAAATGGATAGGGCATAATTCATAAAACCTACTTGTGGAAGACCTGATATTTTTCTATCTCAAATATAGATTAGTGAATAGAAATTTTAGCTGTTTTTTTTAGCATAATTAACTGTTGGTTACAAAAAGACATAAAAGTTTATTTTCTAAGCGCTTACAAAAATTATAAGGTTATTATTTTGGACTAGATCAAAGGAATTCTGTGTGGTATTTAATGGTAGCTAAACAGCAAAATGTGTGAGTGCTGTGTCTTGGGTTACCTCCTTCCAAGTTACATTTTATCCATGGTTTTCCATTTTTGTCCTAGCCATCTTTAGGTAGCATTAAGATCTAGTATCTCCCAGAGCTGCCCAAATAGCTTGGTGGATTAAAGTGCCTGCAAGCAGGCACAGGGGCCCAAGGTTCAGTCCCCAAGCCTGCCGTGCTGACCCCACCCCTGGAGCTTGCTGAGACAGAAATTGAGACTGGGTGTGGTAGCACACGCCTGCCATTGTCAGCACTCTGAGAGGCCCAGGCCCAGCCAGGGAACTTGGTGAATTTGCAAGGCTCTGTCTCAAAATTATATTAAAAAAAGGGGCTACAGCATAGCTCAGAGTGAAAGCCCTGAGTTATATCCCAAGTGCTGCAAAAGGACAAAAGGGAGGGAGACAAGGAAAGAAAGGAGTTTGTTTACCGGTAAGATGGAGCAAGTTGTATGTGCAGTTGTATTCGTTTTCAAGCACATGTTCATTCTTTATCTATCCCAGATTTCTTTTCTGTTAAGATCATTATGAAAATGGAAATGACAAATACCAGTTATTTAAAATTTGAAAATATTAAAGCACCCAGCACTGTGAAAAGCTGAGGCAGGAGCATCACAAGTTAGAGATAAGCCAGTGTAACTTAGGCAAAAATAAGAAATGAAAGAGCTAAAGCTGTAACTCGGTGCAGAGGCCTGGGATTCAGTCCCAGTACTGAAAAACAAAGCAACAAAGCAAAAACAGCTCTCCAGTCAAAAAGTAATGGCTTTTGGGAAGATATTTGTCTTATCTACACAGTACCCCTAATGGCAAAAGGAACTAGCAGCTCCATATTTTAATCAGGCTCAAACAAGAAAGTGGCAACCACAGTGGAGAAACTTTTTTTAAAAAATCCAACCAAATTTAATAGTGAAATGAATGAAGAGATTATTTTTTACTGCTGTCTTTGTCATTAAGAAAGCAATGTAATACTATTTTTGCAACAGGTAAATGGCTACTTGCAGGCTTTGGGGAAAACAAGCATGCACAGAACTGGAAAGGCACATTTACTGAAGAAATCCGGACAGCGATCTTGCCCTGAGTCTCAGAGAGCCTTACTAATGCTGAATGGCGCAAAGCAGAAGCAAGGGGAAGGGCTGCCCAAGCTGCCGTAAGTGAAGCCCTTGACCAGCCTGCTGTGTTGGCAACACTGATGTGCTGCAGACCCCAGTCATGAATTTCAGGTTCTCTGTGGTACAGTCTCAATTGTATTGACTGGACGAAAACTGGGTTTTAGAACTGTCAGTGTGCGTGATCAACAATTTTTCTTTTTGTAATCCAAGGAACATATGTTATTAACCACTTCTCCCCAAAAATATTCATCAAACTCTATGTCATACAGGTTTGGCTTTGTGATTTGAGTTTTGTATAGGAAAGGTACAATTTCAGGATATGTGGTCATGTGAGATAGTCTAAATCTTCATTCCAACTTCCACCAGATGAGGAATCTCCTCTAAATGCATGCTGTAGAAAACTTACATATGAAAATAAAAATGTGGAGCAGAAGCCTGTATTCTAATCTTAGTCTCTGCTTTATTTTTCTCTGCAAAATATGATTTGTTTGGTCACCTTTCTACTTGACATATTTATAACCTGATTCTCAGTGGGCAGTTGGCACATACAGCTATTAAAATGAAAGTTAATGCATAGAAATTTGCTCCTCTGTGGTTGAAATATACTTTAAAATTTAGGAAGCAGTAAAAATTGAATGAGAGTTTAAATTAAAACAAGGCTAGATTTAAAAAAAAAAAAGGAACTAATATATGCTGGCATGCCTTGCTGAAAAACAAGCTTTCGTTATTTCTTTCTTTCCTCTCAGAGAACTGAACCTTACTAAATGTTCTCCATCATTAAAAAAATTGAAAAAGAAGTCAGAAGGAGAATCATCATGCTCCAAGGAGAATTGCCCCAATCTTAAAAATATGAATATTCACAAGACTAATCTAAAAGGTATCCCAGATATCTAAATTACACTGAGAGCTATGCATGGTTGTAGTGAGAGTGCTTGCGAATTTCACACACTTGTCTTGATGAACAGTTGAACTTAAATATTGGATTAGGTCCAGAACATACCTTCCTAGACAGAGCATTGTTTTCTTGAACTGTTATTTGTACAAATACAGTGATCATTTAATAGCCAGAATAATCGAGCAACCCCGCTTCCTCCCACAGCCCTCGCAGACTTCACGCAGCATGCTCCACTCATGGGGCTCCTTCCAGACTTGCCCGCCTTACTTTTCTATTCCACCTCAACCTGTGCTGTTAGGATCAGTGTCTTCTGATTTGAAAGTATAATTCAGCCTTCATCTCTTTCGGTACTAGACATTTTGTGAACAAAGAGTGAGGGGAAGGCTACGTTACATAGCTGTGTTAAGCATATGGGCGCTTTTCTTCTAGGCACAGAGCCCAGACTGTGAAATGTGTTTGGTTTTTGGTTCTAACTGCACTGGAACCTTAGTACCTAAGGGTGGGGTAACCAAGAATAGCGCTGTAATAATTTACTCTGGCAGCCGCTCTACCTAGATACCTCCTGACTCACGAGTATAAACTGTCTTCAAAGAGTCCAATTGCAACTGAACCTCTTGATTATAATGTTTTTAATACACATATTAACATGATACTCAGAAATAGAGAGTTAAAGCTCTTAACCCACGTAAGTTCATAAATTGTTTATCACAAACTAAAAAAAACTGTGTGACTCAAAATGTCAATGTATTAGGTGAGATCTTAAATATTAACTTCACAAATCAGCGTCCCTTTATTTTGTTGTTTCAGGAAGTGAGATGAATATGGCTTTAAGCTGAACAATAGAAGGAACTTGGAGAAAGGGAAGCAATTGTGAAATACAGAAAACATGGAAAGCATTTCTATGCATCTAAAAGGAATGTTTTAGTAGAAGTTATAGAGCTAATCTATAAAAACTGAACACTGTAAAAATGAGCTACTTAGTATTTTATAGCAAAAATAAATATGATTTGGTATTTCACTTTGTTTCCCAAGCAGTCACTTACAGGTTTTTAATTTTTTTCTGCCTTATATAAAATTATCACCTATTTTTGACTGGTCTTGGTTATAACAAGGTAGATACAGATCATTTGAGCCAGCAGGTACTAATTGCGTCTTTCCTACAAAAACTTTATCATTCTATTTGCTACTCTTGTTCAGCTTTAAATGGTACTAGGGGTTTGTGTGTGTGCGTGTGCCTGTGTGTGTGGTGTTTATATTAAGATTCCTCCATTTCTCCCTCTCTGTGCTGCTGTAGCCAAGCCAGACAGCCTATTGAGAAGCAGCAAACCATCTGTTAATGGATTTGAAGTTCTGAATTATCCTGGAGTGTGTAGAGGCACTCGTGCCTAGCCAGAAGCATTCATTTGAATTAAGCTATAAATGCTGTATGAAAAAGAGCCATATATTTAACGCAGGTTCATGAATAAATTTAAGAGAGGGCAATTGCACTCTAAACTTTTATTGCTGCAAAACCAAGTGTTTTTGGTGTTCTCTGATCATTTGGGGATTTTATAGCAGGATTGAAGCTTTAAACCTTGAACTAGGGTGAGACAATGATGGTGTTAAACCCTTTGCTGTAGACTCTCAGTGCTGAATTGCTGGTAGAACAGGCGCTGTATGGATTGATAAGCTGCTTCCCCCAACCCATCTCTTTCAGTGCAAGAGATATTTAAACTAGCCAGAGGAAAACTTAGGAAATAATTTTGTGGCCTGGTTCCAGATCTCTGAGTTCATGCCCTTTGGTTGTTTTCTTTAGCTGATATCTTCTCTTTTCTGGAATAATCTATCAATTTTTTGTGGCAGGAGAAACAGCCCTGCATAGGGCTTGCATAACCAACAAAGTGGACAAATTGATTTTACTTCTGTCTTTGCCAGGAATAGACATCAATGTGAAAGGTAAGCTCTAAATCTTTTTTCTCATCCATTATCTTAGTATTTGTGGTGTAATAATTGTACATCACATTAAGAAACATAATTTAAGTAAATTTATTTAGGAAATTTAAACTATTGCCATAAACAAAAATCAAGAAACTAGTGTGTAATGATTTATAGCTAATGATATGGAAATGTTTTATTATTTATGTTTTGATTATATCCCAGCATTAGCACTTTAAAATTGACTGTAATTATTTTAGTTTATTTTTTCCCAAATGTAGAAATATGATTGTACTTAAAGTGTTTTATCAAGCTTTTTTCTTTCTTAATATGAAGTACCTACAAAGTCATGCTGATGAGAGAAGGAATTAGTACTTTACCACCAAAAGTCCTACTTCTGCTGCTTTAAAACTTGCCTTGATTTCTAATTTAGACAATGCTGGCTGGACGCCTTTGCATGAAGCCTGTAACTATGGCAACACAGTGTGTGTCCAGGAAATTTTGCAGCGTTGTCCAGAGGTAGATCTGCTCACTCAAGTGGACGGGGTGACTCCTTTGCATGACGCACTGTCCAACGGACATGTAGAAGTTGGCAAGCTGCTGCTGCGGCACGGGGGTGAGTGCATCTATGCTAAATGCTCCAGAAATTAGCCAGGCTTGGGAGGAGTCCGCTGGCACCAGCTAGCATTTATACTTAAAATCTGTTAGGAGAGATGCTTTTATTTTGTAATAATGAGAAAGGGAGGATAAAATGTCTCCTACAATGTAACCACCCTTCACTAGTAGTAAGGAAAGCCCTTTCTTATGTGTAAGTCTGCACATATGTAGATTCCATTCAGCCTAGTCAGATTCATATTCAAGTCTGTTTTTTAATTGAATGTATGTGTTTTAAATATTAATCCTTTTACTTACTATGTCTTTTTGAACTAGTCATTTCTGATAGTTTATTCATAGATGAATAAATGTCCAATGTGATTATTTAGATTTTGTTTATTCTTTAGTTCCTATATATTACTGCTTACTCAATGCTATTTTTATGAACTATTTATTTATGGAAAAGGTAGCCTAGAATATTTTTCTTATTTACATTTTGCATTCAATAAATTCAAGTGGGAAGATTCAAATGTCAATAGCTTGTGCAAGATTCTATGAAGAAGCTAACTTAAGTTTAACATTCATCTGCACTTTCTACTGAATTTTGGTCTCTGCTTTCAGCAAGGTCTTTCCTTTTCAGTGACATTCTTATATTTCTAAACTGAATACTATAAATTTTACATCAGTATCTTCCAGCCAACTTGTGGTTTAAAAAGAAAAACAAAAGAAAGCTGATGCCTAGTTTATAATACCAAGATTTGTATAAATTTCCTATGGTTTTTGTCTGTATTATTTCTGCAGAATTTAACATGATTTTATCCCATTATTAAACTAGTTCTGCATAACAACAAAAAGCATACATTCACTAGATGTTGTTTGTGCTATCTGTATGAATCTGCACCTAAGGAAGGTAAGATAGTGTAAGATGTTTGGTTATTTATAGTCTTCTCCTGCCCCCTAAAGGCCTTAGTGTGTCTGTTTTACTAGTACCATTTCATAATGATCAATATATTTTTCAGTATTTCTACCTTTAAAAATATATATAAACTTAATGTTCTCCCACCTAAGTGTTTTATTTTTCTGCTCCTGTTTCTTCTGCTGAATTGTGTATGTGGCATTTGAGCCAGTACTTGGTTTTGCTCCAAATAGTGTAAGATTTGTGTTAAGTTTACCTTTGTATTAAGTCCAGCTCTTCAGTAGCTTTGCATTCTGTCAGTGCACCTGAATTTTGCTAGTGAAGAGTAGTAAGTGGATGAGCATCTTGCTCTGGGAGAGCAAACCTACCCGCCCTGGCGTCCCGAGTCACTTATTGTAGTGACTATTGTCTAGTTCTTGTCAGGAACTTGGTTTTGAGACTAATAATTAGGAGTATATGTCCTAAAATCGTTTTGGATATCCTTAATTTTTTTTTACAACAGTGGTAACTTGGAGCTTTTTTAAGGATATAAATTCATGGAAAAGAATCTAATGTTGACTTAGATTTTTTTTCTATTAATTACAATTTCATATCCATTATACATAATTTGATCAGAGACCCCAGAAAGAGTTTCAACAGTTGTCTTCTAGTCTTCCTGACAATATATTGTAAAGGCAGGATCTTCTGATGAAGTCTGCAAGTACTTACATCTTTATATCGCCTGTAATATTTTCATGACTACATGAATTCTGAAATCTGATTCGTAAAGGTACAGAATATTCCTGTGCTTCCCTGGGTGACTGACCACAGTGCCGCTGTCCCAAACCTTGCATGCCACCCTTGCCTACAAGGGTGCAAACTGTTTTTAGAGCTACACAGGGGCCTAAATGGGCTCAGCTTGGATAAGCAGATGAGCTTGGAGCTTGATACAGGAGAACTCACAGTTCTTTGGGAATCAGTTACTTATGCTAAAATCAAACATAAAAAAGGATAAAACACAAAATATGCTGTATTTCTGTACAAAGTTTGCAGTCTTCCCTCTGTCAAAATTCCTTATCAGCTGTGAGAAGGGACAGAACCTGGTGAGATGATGAGATAGTCCTAAGGCTGTTAATACATATTTTAAGCAAATTTCTTCTGGGAGTACTAAAATCTTTGCTTTAAGATGATAGGTCATAAAACTTCATCAACACTTTTTATACTGCTTATATAAGTTTTATATACTTTTAGGTAAAATTTATTAAACAATTTACTAGATTTTTTTTAAGTGCACTCTTATTAGACAGTCATTATGGATAGCCTGTTAATTATGTCAACATGAATTAGTAAAAAAATATGATAAACACAGCCATGAGTGCTTTGGGGAAAAAGAGAGAGAAAATATCTGTTAAGCCGCCAAAAAAAAAAAATTGTGCTCTTATCATGGTACCTTTTTCTGTTTCACAGGCCCAGTGCTTTTACAGCAGAGAAACTCTAAGGGGGAATTGCCCTTGGATTATGTGTTGTCACCTCAAGTTAAGGAGGAGCTGTTTGCTATTACAAGAATAGAAGATACAGTGGAGAACTTTCATGCACAAGCAGAGAAACGATTTTACCACCAGCAACTCGAATTTGGCTCATTTTTACTTAGTAGGATGTTACTAAATTTTTGTTCAATTTTTGATTTGTCTTCAGAGTTCATCATAGCTTTCAAGGAGTTAACTCATCTGAATGAGCAGCTTGTGGCTTATAGAAGTTATAGTGAAAGCACCAGCACTCACATGGACTGGCTCTTGGATCTTTATGACAGAAACATAAAGACTTTGCAGGAGCTCCCCGAAGTCCTGAAGGATCTGCCTGAGAGTTTGAAATTATGCACTGGAGTACACACTGAGGCCTTACTAGTGACTTTAGAGGTGATGTGCTGGCCACAGAGTTTTCGTGATGGCACCAGGAAGCATGAGCCAGGGTTCTGAATGCGTTCTTGTTTGCTTTGTCATGTGGTATAGACGTCAGACTGTACTGACAGATACTCATTTGATTTATTTATTAACTGGCAATTCAGATTTGCTAGATTTTAAAAATCCCTTGTAAAATTTCTGCACATCTAAAGTATAGCTTCTATTTCCAGGACATAGAATTTAACGAAGTTTTTAAAAGAAGAAGTTATTTGATTTTATTAGTCTTTTGTTAATAAACTGCTTTTATTAATCTTTTTGTTCTTGATATTTATTTCTATTTTACATGTACAAAGTTAATTTAAATGTCTTTTTAAAGTCAAAGTGTAAAAATCCTCTAGGTCTTAAAATCATGGCAAAGATACTCATAGAATATCTATCTGTGCACTTGTAACACCCTTTCTTCTCTGCATAGGCTGATGAACTATAAATATGCTTTTAGTTTTGTGTATTTCCAAAATAAACGTTTCTAAATTTAATTCTACTTTAATCCAGTTAATATATAAAGTCGATGTCCTTCGGTCTGTTTTATTTTAGAGTTCATATACAAAGTGTATCTCATGTAGCAAATATTGTTAAAGTGAAAACATTTTGCTGCATAATAATTTTTATTAAACATTAACATTTCTCATGGCATCTAAGTAACAAATGTCAGGTAATCTAAACACTACACTTGCAGTATGAATCCACAAAGTTGTAATGTTTCAGTGGGTAGTCTTTTTTCCTAATAGCAACTACAGTGTAGTAAAAGACCAGGTAGTGATAATAACCGCTTTTGAAAATGGAGTTGCTGGGGTCAGGGAGATGGCTCAGTGGAATAAGGGCTTTCCTGGCAAGCACAAGAGCCTGAGTTCAATCCCTGGTTCCACCAAAAAAAAGAAGAAAAAAAATGGAGTTGCTTCACTAGTGGCAATGAGTGGTGCAGCTAGAAAAGAAACATTAAAACTTCCATTTAGCTTGAATGTAACTCAAGTGATGGTCTCATAGCAATCTGCTAAATGCACATACTTGAGCTTTATCTTGGAAATAGACCCTCAAATGAGGTACACGTGCTCACTCTCTTATTACGGCAGGTATAGCCTAAATTGATAACTACCATTCTAGTCTATCAGCTCTGATTTTTAAAATCAAGTTTTTTATCTATTTTAAAGTAATTTTTAACTCTAAAGAATATTAGTTTCTGTTTAACCTTCAAATATGAAATCATGCCAGTCTTTTTATTCATCTGCCAAAGTTTCAGAGAAATCCTCATGTACGGGACACTGACTAGGAAATGTGAAGGTGCTCAGAGAAAGTCACCTGCTTCCCCAAGTGATGAGTAGCAATAGTTTTATTCCCAGGGGTAGCTGTTTGCTTGGTGAACTAAGAGAAGCTTAAGAAGATAGACTCTGACAGCTGGTACATTTCCAGGTCTTTGTCTACCTCAGTTAATAAGTCAAGTGCAAGGAAAATTCTTTTGAGCTTTGTTTTTTCTTACATGTCAAATGGAAAAAGCACCAGGTATTCTTCTCATAAGAGAATTAACTTAGCCTATCACTTGATATGGTGCTTAAAAATATTCCTTAGTAGTTCATACTTCCTCTTCGGGTTACAATGCATCATTAAAGCAAACTATAACATGGTAATTGCTTAAAATTGGTAGTAATCCTAAGGTAATTCAGTAATTACTTCATGAGTTAGGCTTTTGTATCATTAAGAAAAAGTAATTTTCTAAATTAGATGTTCACTAAGAAATATTCTTTTGGTTACAGTTCCATTAATGTTTTTTAACCATTCTACCTGCCAACTTCTACAGGTCATGCTGATGCGTGCTGTGTAACACACAAATGCCCTTCAGGTCTCTGCCTGGAAAAGGCATTGCAGCTTCACCTTTAAAAGTCCAGTGTGGCAAACATAAGTTATTAGATTTTGTGACCTAATTCATTCTCATATATAGCCAGGTTCATTTAAGCCTGCAGAAAACTTCAGTATTCTAATTGTATTTCTTACATACGTTTTTTTTAGAAAATATAGCAATTGCCTTAAATCTACCTTAGAGGTAAAGGAAGAAGAAATTCTGAATTTTTCCGGGTCTAGTTGGAGACTTCTCAGAGGTACAGCTAAGTCATGCTGTTCTTTCTTATACTATGCAACATTTACTACCATAATTCTATGGGAATGTTTTCTAAAAGCCTAACAGCCCTTATTACAATGTCTAAGTAATATAAGTAAAACCTAGAAGAAGATTTTGGAGCTGTTGAGATTCCCCCTTTCCTTCTTATTTATTGGCAGTTCCTTTAGATCTTTTTGAGATAGGATTTAATCATTAGAATTTTTGGAGTTCCTAATTTTACTATGCAGAATTAAGTGGTTCAGATACCTGTTTTCTTTCACTAACTCAGAGGTGACCAGAAAAGCATTTACTCTCCTGTAAGTCAAATGTGAAATTAACCAGTTTTGAATTCAACATTTCTTGAGCACCTCCATTGTCCTAGGTGGTACACTGGGCAGGGCCTGTTCTCCAAAAGAAAGAGAGAAAAGTATACAGCCTGGGAAGGTAAACTAAACTCTAATATTGTTTAGTTTTCATATATATTGAAGGGGCTTTCTGGTTAGCTCAGCTGTTTAAGCACCTGCTGGGGCAAACCCAGTCAGGCACAGGGAACTATCCCCCCCCCCATTACCTTAAGGTAACCAGAGCCAGCAAAAAAAAAAAAAAAAAAAATTCCCCTTCTAAAATGTTTTATGGACTGCTGTTTAAAACTTCAGTTTTGTATGTTTCTCAAATTCGCAATGTGCTTTAATTTTTTAAGGTGAATACTGAAAAGTCTGGTAGTTTAATCTCTTGATGTATTAGCAATTTTATTTTCCTTCGGATTGCATATGGGATGTGCTTTGCATCTTAGTGAACTAGTACCCATTTCTTAGGCAAATACAACTGCATTAATACTTGGAATACTTTAAACTCCCAGAAAGTGTCCTTTTCAACAAAGTTAGTTCGTGAATAGCTTCATGTGAAAACTATTGGTGGAATTTGCAGCCCTTGTGCCTTTATAAGCTTTCCCATTAAGTGAGGAACTTGATGGGACCCTGTCCCTGCTGCTCTGTAGGAAGACAAGGTTAACTCTGAGTGACAAGAGGCACTCTCTCCCTCAGGCATTTGTCATGGAGCTTCCATACAGGTTGTACCTCATGCTACCGTGGTGCTCCTAAAACTCAGAATTGTTTTTATAACAAATGTGGTTTGAGTTCCAAAGACCAGTGATGGAGTTGCGGGAATCAGGGCAGGCCTGGTGGTGTCAGACTGGACGCATGGAATCACTGACTACTCTGTGGAAATCAAATCAAATTACATTATCAAAACCTCCACCTGGTAGGTTAAGGTGACTTAGAGGGGGAGGGGATGTTTTGTTGATTACTTGCCTTGCTAACAGATTTAGAAGTGTTTAGGCTAAACAATAAAGGAGTGTAGTATTGTTTTATTGTATTTAAGCATTCTTTTAAGGCCCTGTAAATCTTACTCAAAGACCTGTTTAGGGGAAGCAAATATTTTTCATGATATTTTTAACATCACTGGGTATTAGATTTAAAAAAAAAAAAAAAAAAAGATTTGCCCTCTTACAGTAAATTCCTGTCTCACACAAAACTTAAAATGTGTTTAATGCATGCTGCCCAGTTTGTGGTAACACAAGCAATGCAGACCTGTGCCTGTGTTCTGTAGGCATGTGGATTTATGTGAATTATTGGAGGGAATATTCTGTTAAATTTTTGAAATAGATTTGTGGAATACACATCTAAATGATTAGCTTATTCACAGATGCATCTGCTGTTGGGAAGAATGTTACAAACTTGTCCATATTTTTTTTATTTAAATTTTATTACTGTGGGTTTTTTAGTATTGGTACAGTGTTTAGATTTGTAATTACATTACTTTTTTTAAAGTTTTAAACATCCTTAGCACTAGGTACAAGTGAATTTTTAGAATATTGTTTTATTATTAAAGATACATATACCTCTCTCCCTCCATTTTAAAAATAAATACAATGAACTCTTCTGGATTTAAAAACTTGCTGAAACAGTATTGTCAGCAAAGTGACTAGTGTAATCAGCTATAAAAGTGGTAATCTAAAAAAAATTAAAAAGTGATAATTTAATAGAAGTATATTCTTGGTACATAGCATATAAATACTTTAACATATAACGCCCACAACCTAGACCCACAAAATCCTCTTACTCAGGCATCTATGAATAGCCTAATTAGAATTCCATTCTAATTCCCAATTAGAATTGAAACATTTTCTCTAAATTTCTTTGTCTTGACCCCTAAGTCTACTTAGAATATTAAACCCAGATTTGATTTATCTAATCAGCCTTCCTCCCAAGTATCTAAGTTAGGTGAACATGGTATGTGGTAAAATGATTGAGAATGGTTTACTACTTTGGAACATATGATTTCATTTCTAACAAAGAAAGAGGTTTTAAAGGAAATGCTTAGCACTTCCAGAAGATAAGTTGTGCTGAACTCAAAATCTGGAATCCAGCTTTGAATTTACACCCATCAAACTATCATTTGTCTTGATAGTAGACGAACAAAAATTGCCATTAGTTCTCCATTCTTCTGCCCCAAAATGAAATAGTCATGTTGAAAAAAATCATTAATCTTAAAGTGGTGACAGATGAAAGAACTTGGTTTGTTGTCAGTGCCTTCTCAACTTAAGGGCTAGGTCAGCAATGTTTTATGTCATGACTTGATAAATTTTTGTAATAATCAAAATACTTTGCCGTATAACTTTTTGTTTTAAAGAATGTACATCTTGGGTATCTGATTTTGCCCTAATGATGGAATTTTTCAACTTGGCATCTTTTCTCTTTCATAAGACAAAGATGACCTTCCAGAACTGTAAATAGGATCTGGTAAAATTAAGAGGTGTGTTTTAAAGTACTGTCCTGTGAAAACAAAATTCTAAAGATGAAATCAGGACAAGGGAATTAGGGAAATCATGGTTAGGAACTATTTGGTTTAAAGGAATCCGAAAGTGGAAATTTCTAGATATTATTTAATGTATTGATTGAAGTTAATAAAGGCACAAAGTCAGAGAATACAAAGACATCTAATATCGGGAATGAACTATGTTCTCTGAAAATATTAAACAGTGTTCAGAGTATAATTATTTTGTAGGTTCTTTTTGTTGAAATTCTACAAAATGCAATTTACATGATGACCTACACCTGAAATTGCAGCGCCCAGGAGGCTGAGACAGATCACTCAGCTCAGCCTGGACAACTTCAAGACGGAGGAGAAAGGAAGAATACCCGTTGCACTGTGTCGGAAATCAGAAACAGGCTCTTTTGATGTGTAGCACTCAATTCTCTCCGCAGGATTGTGGAAATCCTGGTGTCTCATTTTTCAGTCATTTAGTTCTTTCAGACTCCCAAAATCTAAGTACATACTCAGATGTATTATTGGAAGAAGCCGACTTAGAGGGAGGCTGAAAGCATCTTACTGCACGTTCCCTGCAAACCATTTGTTTTTTTTTTAATTTTAGCTCTTTGTTAAAAACACAAAATACATGATTAAACTTGCTTTCTCTAGATTACATACGGAAAATTTTTAAATATATTGCTAATAGCAGTTGTACTTGTGACAAGATTTTGAGTATTCTTCACTTTTCCAAGTTTCTTTTTTTTTTTTTTTCATGTAATTTACCTTTGTCTGTAAGGCCAAGAGCCTGTCTATATTGAAAGTGCTCCTGATCTAAGTAAGAATGCATTTTGAAATGTTTCTAAAGTTATCTTACTGGTCTGGCCTGATAACACAGTGGGCCAAAGCACCTGCTTATGCAGAGCACAGCAGCTGGGTTTCGATTCCCCAGCTTGCTGCGCCGGCCCCACCCCCGGGGTTCCCTGAGACTAGGTGTGGTGGCTAGTGCCTGTAATCCCAGCATTCAGGAGGCTGAATACGGGAGGATCACAGTCGGATCTGTGTAGTGAGACCCTGTAGACCCCGTACTAAATACCTTAAAAAAAAAAAAAAAAACCAAAATAAATGAACTCAAATAATTTTTTTAAGTTACTTAAACTGGTCTGTACTAGATGTTTTTAAAGATAGGTTACATTTTTTAAAATACACCATTTTTGTTAAGGTTGAATAGAATTGGAAATATAATCGACATCATCCAAGCATACTCTTAATGAACCTCCAGGGCCTCCGTAGTCTTCATTTGCAGCTACATTGAACCACCCCATGTTGGCGTGGGGTCAGGCATTTCTGACTGAGTTGCTAAAGAGTAACCCTTTTTGGTGTGGAGTCACGATGCAATGGTTTTACTTTCTGGTTTGAAAAAGGATGATGCAATGGTTTTACTTTCTGGTTTGAAAAAGGATTCGCAGAACCTGAAGTAGTCCATGCTCTCCCATGGGTCTTTTCAGATTCGACACAGAAAAGGAGGGGGAAACTAGTAAGACTAAGCGATCACTGCATTTATTAAAGGTGTGCCATAAATGCCTTTGAAGGCAATCACCGTTACAGAGGTTTTTTGTTTTTTTTTCCTTCTGTCGTCATTGATGTGAAACAAAATCCACTTCATAACCTACGTGCAGTATGAATTCCAGTCCACACTGCCAGCCGTCTGTTGTGCAAATCTCTGCCTCACCCCCACTGCTCTCCGCAGTGTAGATTTGCACCTCCTGTGTGAACAGGAAAGGGACCTCTTGGATTAGACAGTGTTTTGGGGTTGCTGGAGTCTTGAACTCAAGGCCTTTGAACTGAGCTGCATCCCTGGCCCTTGTTTTCCTTTATTCTAGAACAAGCTTTCACTAAAGGGCTAAGTTACCGAGGTTGTACTAAAACTTGCAGAGTTCTGGGATGACCAGTAATCGCCCCAGGTCTGGGGAGGCCATGCTTTAAGTACAACTCAAAACACAGTATTTTTACAGTTGTATTTCTATACACACAGGACACCAATTATAGTACACCAGAGCATGGATGTGTTTGGGGAAGAAAGATTTCTCCCCAGCTTGTCAAGAAGCCAGGTACTTGCGTGTTTTTTCATTAGCATCATTGTGCGCAAGAATACATGGTTAGCCCCCCAAGTCTCTGTGTGTTTGCTTCTGGATAAATCGCTGTTAGATATTCCATGACTGCCCCCTCCCAATGAAAGATTATTGCTGGAAATGTGTTTTTCCCGTGTACATTGAGTCTCCTCAATGTTCAGGAATTTCAAGCAAATGAAGTGATCTATTTAAAAACTGCTTCTTCAAATACAGAATTTTCCAAGTGCTGAAAAGACCCTGCTATGGTTTGACATTTGTTAGTAACAGAAACTGAAGTTAGAGTACAAGACAGAGGTAGGAGGTAGGTAGCTCACTGATTGGACCGTTATACAAGTCTTCATGGAAATTAGTGTTAGCTGCCTGCACTATTATTCAATGAAAATATAAAATCACAAACACAGCCCTTTCTATACCTGCAGATTTTGATTTATAATTGTCACAATCCCCACTGTATAAGGAGGCATATTTTATAGAGAATGTAATTAGATGATTTCCAGCTCCCTAGTAGCTTCACAGAGAGAATCTCTGAACTTGGGGCAGATACTGGCATTTCCTTCCTCTCTGGTCCAGCTGTCCCATAACAATGCTTGACTGTTGTTGCAGGTGTTTCCAGTAACCCCAGAGGCTGTTAAGCGTGGTTGGGGCAGGTGTGCTGCTTTGTATGAATTTAGCATTTCCTCCAAGCCTGTCAACATGTGAACCCTGGCGAAATTATTCAACTTGATTCAAACCACTTTGAAGCTTGTCTTTCACCAACTAAAGTCAAGCCTGAATGATCCTCTTTCCTTGCTGTTAGCAGCCACAGCTTCCCTCAGCCACATCTTGGGATCTCCTCAGATCCAGTCTTCTGGAAAACACAGGGTGGTTTTCAGGTTCACTTAGTAACTCAGGTTGGTACTTTTTTGCAGTAATATTGAAGAATCTTCAGCAAGAAAGTCTTACACTGGAATTTTAATTTGGCTAAATATGGGTAAAACTTTGACATTGCTTCTCTCTCTCAATACTGGGCATTGAACTCAGGACCTTGTGCCTGCCAGGCAGGTGATTAAGCCACTAAGCCATCTCCCTAGCCCCATTTCTGCTCTCCTGAAAACAATTGAAGCTTTCATATCTCCATGAATTGACTAGAGCAGGGCACCAGTGCCCTTTGGTTACCTTTTAAAAAATGGAATCAAAATTTCTTTCAGTGATATTTGGAGATATACAGAAGCATCATACAAATTCTATGTACTATTTGTGCATACAATACAATGCTTTGTTGTTCTTTAAGTTTAGAATGTGGGAGAGAAAGGTACATACTTGGTTGTTTAGTTTTGTGTGCTTTTGATTTCTTGTTCTTAACCCAGATACCCTTGAAGAGAAAAACTAGTTATTAAATTCCAGCAAACTGACCATTGCATTTATTTCCACATCCTATAAATACTGTGGGAATTTAATAGTTTTTATCCACATAGTGTTTTTATAAAATGAGATTCCTTCCTGGTGTTTCTTAAACATCAGAGATTCAGCTAGCCTAAGTTGTCATAGGACCAGTTCTGTGCAAATCGTGATTGTATTGTACAATGTAGAAACTGAGGCAATAGTTTCATCTAAAAAGGACTTTTTTTCCTTTTATGAAGTACACCAATCATCTGTAGGGAAAGAATTATAAATAAAGGGAGCGGTGCTATTAACTAAGTACTCAGCACATAATTTTTTTGTAATTCATATTCAGCTGAGTGGTTAAAAAGCCTTACTGTTGGAAAACTAATGAAACCAGCATGTAGACCTTTTTATCCGTTAGACATTTAAAGCCCCAGGACTTAACCACCAGTTACTAATGGCCGAGGCTTTGTTGAAAAGTGCACTTGGTGGCTCTCTTCCTGCTATATTTCGTTTAGTTATTTATTAATAACTTGCTAAGCAAGTACAAAACACAAAAAAGCATTACAAACATTTAGACTCATCTCACAAGTCTACGAACTGAAATGATATCCATTGAATAAGACTTGTTAATACAAAAGTAGGCAACATTCTGCACTGGAGATCTTTGGATACTGAGAGGGAAGCAGGAGGAGAAGCCGCTGTGACACCTGGCTAAAGAGCTAACTACAAATGGTTTCTTCACGTTCAAATGCAGAATCCAATCCCATGTAAGCTGCTTTTGAAAATATATGAGTTAACTTTGTCTTCCACTACAGGCCCAGTTTTGTTTTTAATGTATTAGTGATTTGAACATTGGTTGTGATAGATTAGTACGCAATAAATACATCACAAAGGAAAATCACTGCGTGAATCTTCCAGCTCACGTCTTAGTGTATAGAAAGGCTGAAAAATCACATGAAAGTCCTATAAAACGGGCCAATTTGAGAGGCACTGTGTTGAAATGAACAAGTAGTACTATATTTTTTTAGATGGGGGGAAGTTAAAATACAAACAGCTAATGCATTTCTTATGAATTCTCACAATAAGCTGGGTGTGGTGATGTGTACCTATAATCCCAAATACTCAAGCAGAAGAGGCAAGAAGATAGAATCATAATTTTTTTCCAAAATTATGGAATCATAATTTGGAGGCCAACATGGGCAACTTAAAAAGATCCTATGTCAAAAATGATCCTCTGAGTATGTAACTCAGAGGTAGAATACTTGCCTAGCATGCATAATTTCAACCCTAGGTTCACTCTCCAGGCCCACCAAAAATAAAAAAAGAATTGTCACAATTAAAGGTGGTAATAATTTGGAGTGTAAATATAGGTAATGATTTACAATGAATTTGTTCACTGAAAAATAGGAAAACATTTAACTGTTGCCAGTATCTACTATGCTTAGCAGTCCAAACTTATTTGGTCTCTCAGTATATCTTGAGATATCATAAAAAACAATTGCCTAAAATACGACAAATTAGGCTGCTCTTACCAAAACAAAAGTACATCTATGTGAGAAAGGGAGAGCAATAGTTAAAAAATCTACTAGACATAGTATTTGCAGCCTGTGAATATAGTATTTTCTAAAAGCAGTAATAATTAGCCTACATGTTATTTTTATGCTCCAAGCTACATCTTACTTACCTTTCAGTCCCATCATACACCTACCCTCTGAAGGCATCAAATTTTACACAACAGTCAACGTTTCATGAAAATCCCTGTTCACATACAAATTTTGAGGTGTCATGTATAAGACTATGTACACAATCCCCCATCCCTTGTCTTTCAAACACAGCAACCAAAAGAAAGGAGGAAAGGAGTACTGATTATACGTAGAAAAGATGAGTTTCTTCTGTATTTAATGTAGTGAATGTATAGTCAACATTACCATTGAATAAAACATCTGAAATGGTACAATGAAGCAAACAGAAAGCAGTCATCTGTTAATGGTTACTATCCACTAGATACATCTGAGGTTGTAGGGTATCAGGCTTTTACAGACATTGGAGTAGACATTGTCAGCACAGAACATAAATCACACACAAAGCATAATTGAAAGTTATTTCAAACAAATTATCAGTAAACTCTAGTGACATTAACATCATGAAGTAATATGTTTTAGCAACAAATAGTGATGGTATGCAGGTGTAGGCCTGTCATCCTAAACATGGTGCACTAAATAGTATATTGAGGTCAAAGCCTTTCTGTGGAAAGGGAATTTAATTGACATTCTTTCAAGCATAGTATATAAACAGATCAAAATAGTTCTATTATAAGAAATAGTATTTAACAACATATTTCTAAAATAAAAATACTTTACAAATCAGCTTCAATAAGATTAAATTTAAAGAATCTTCCTTTAGAGTGAAATATATTCTCTTGCTTTCTGCTTCTGTTTTCCAGCATAATTCTCACCCTTACCCGTCTCAGTCTATCGTTAATAAAGTAGTGCAAAAAACACTGTGCAGCAGTTCCTTCCATGTTTAATCCCCTACCAAGTCAGAGAATTAAGACATTCCCACTCACCAAATCAGAGGTATGTTCCCTCGATATGCCAGCGCCTCAGGTACAAAAGCTCCTGTCAGAGTCTTGGGGAGTGCCATTTTTAAGTACAGATTTTATGGTAATTAGTGAAACATTTTTAAAGGCAACCCCCATACACAGTTTATTTTACAAAACAGGTTTTCATGCATTCGTATTATCAAGAATGTTTTTCACAAATGAATGTAATGAAACACTGTGTATCACTTAACACACCGCATTCTCCTCTACATAAAATTCACACTAACAACAGAATTCATGGTAGGTATGAAAATGCTTCAGGAACCTAATGAGAAAGCAGATTTTATTTTTCTTTGAGAACATGTGAGTATGAAATATTTTTAGATGCACAGAGGTATAATTTGACTTCAGAGGCAATGTGTATTTCTTTTAGGAGGCTTTTCCAATAATTGAATCAGGCTGCTAATTTGCTAATTCAGTACAAATTAAAGTAGTGTAGATATAAAAATTCAGATAGGCAATCATTTATAAACCTGGCAGTATTTACGTTACGTAGTCCTGCAGAGAGTTTAAGGTTTTGGATGGAATGATAGAAGGTTTGTAAGCTTTCTGTACAGTATCTCAGATTCTCCTGACAGAATAGGTGTACCTGTATGCATTTGTTTAAAGCTGGCCTACTCATACCTAATTAATTTGCACAGGAGTAAGTTTGTGGATCTTTGTTAAATTGAAATGCGTTCTCTCCATTATTCAGACTTTGGGTTTTTTCCCTTTTTGAAATGTAAAAAACATAGAAAACTGTAATGGATTACTTTTCAGGTAAAAAATAGTCACATTCTAAAAAAAACCTTAAAATCAAATTGACATTTACATTTGATGTAGATTCAATCAGCACATTTGCACATTTAATCAAATATTCTGGTTCTTCCACCTGAACTTAAAGAAATGTATATCCTCCAGTGCTACCACCTATAACATTTATTCTTTCAGTGTTATATGACTCTCCACATCTAACAAGGCTTTCACATAGCAGTAGCTAAACCTTTATCAAGTTGAGTCTGTACAATAGAAGTGTATTTTCCAAGACATGTGCCTTTGTACACTATTTACAAATTCTCTCGATCATGATAAAAAGGCAAAATAAATAAAAAGCAGAAAGAAAGGAAATGCTGCTGAGGCTGAACGCTTTTTCTTTTATCTTCCCAAACAGATGCTGGTCTCCTCAGTGCTGGGAGCTGGCTAGCCAAGATTGTTTTTCTTCCTTTTATATGGGCTGTGAGAGGGATCTGGTTTCAGTTCTTGGTATTGCACCTGTTTAAACAGAGTTCAGAGAAAGACTGGTCAAGTGGCCACTTTCTGGCAAGGGAAGGAAAAGCAAAGGAATGAGAGAGTGCTTGGGGGTAAAGAGCTTGCTCTCGAGGCTGACTGGACTCTTCAGCCCGGCTGCAGAAGACAACAGAATGAATCTGTTCTGCCAGGCAGAAGGGAAACCTACCCAAAACCTCATGGCGCCCTCATGCGAATGCTGGAGGTCATCACTGATCATCAGACATTACGTTAAAAGCAAAACCACCTCACTCTGTTGGGAAAGATTAAATGATGGTTTTCTATGATTTGCTTGTTGAGTACAATCTCAATCTCTTATTTGTTGAATATGATTTCATGGCTATGGAGATGGCTCAGCGGAATAAGTGTTTCCCTGGCAAGTGCAAGGGTCTGAGCTCAATCCCCAGTTCCACAAAAAAAAAAGGAATATGATCTCAATCTCCATCCATCCCGTTCACAAATATGAAATGAAAAACTCAACTGAAATGGAGGAAAAGGGGATCCCTACAATTCCCCTTCAAGATTTTGTAAACTGTTGGTTAACAGACCTCAACTGCAATGATTTCAAAGGATTTTTGAAATAGGTTCAGGTCTTACAACAATTAGCTTTTTCCTCCCTCAGATCTGAAATTTGTATCTTTAAAATTCATTTAATGTGCATATTCTGGAAAGCTGTTTTCCTTAGATGTCCACTGGCACATTTCGCTTTCATCATCTCTCCCTTCAGATCATGATGAGGTTCCCTCATAATTCCATCTGAGGACCAGCCAAATAGCTCAGTGGATTAAAGTGCCTGCATGCATGCGCAGGGTCCAAGGGCTCAATTCCCAAGCCTGCCATGCTGGCCTGTCCCTGGGGTGCACTGAGACGCGATTGAGACTGGGCATGGTGGTGTGTGCCTGCAATCCCAGCTCTTGGAAGGCTGTAGACAGGCGGATCACTACAAGTCTGATCTAGTAGTAAGAACCTTAACACCCTGTAGACCCTTCCCTAAAATACAGAAAAAGAATAAAAATAATTCCAGCTGAAGTTAGAGCAGCACTCTCCCTGTGCTGTGCCATCTGGACTCATTCTCCTACGTTCCATTCTTCTGTAAGCTTTTTCTTGAGGAAAACCTCAAGTAGGCTGAATTCTTGACTGGTAAAACCTGCACAGATTTCACTAACTTTACCAAGCTTTCTAAAACATTTAACAGTAAGTGGAAATGAAAGTTGAAACCAGTGCCATATTATGCCACAGTAATAAGAGTAATAATAGTAATAATAAACCTACATACCACTTGTACATCTGAAGGGACTCTGGAAAGGAAGTCAAGTAGTTCATTGTTATCAATTGCATACGGACTTCGAAGCTTTTTTGTAAATTTATTGATGCCTAAAAAAGTGATGAGTCAACATTATTGAAATCTCTATGAAGTTTGGGTTACATAAGCAAATTTCTGGCAAAAGTGTTACAGTGATTTGAAGCTCTAGTTTGTATACTCCCTACCCGCCACCTTGAATGAATGAACCAATACTCCCAGGTATATAGCCCTCCCAACTCCCATATCCATGTCTTCATTAACACCTCTTCCCAATTCAGGTGCTACATGGTTTTTTTCTCTTTGGCTTTATTATCCTCTTCCTAGCAGGAAAGGCTTTCCTTTTGGGAAACAAAGGAGGCTACCTAGAAAGAATAAACAACATCTCATCCCCAGCTCCCCTAATTGTTACAGAATTTAGAAGCCTTGCTTTTATGTTTCAACTGTGATGCAATTTGTCTTCCTGCATTTCTGGATTGAGATAACAAGGCAAGAGGTCTGCTCGGTTTCCTCTTTCTCAAAAGATACATCTCTTAAGGAAGCTAAATGCTAAGAAGACACCAGACCTTGATTCTTTCAAACCTGAAAGGGGGTGGGGACTGCCACCAGCTTTTTGAAAAATAAAGATTGTACAGAATCAATTTCAAGCTGTTAAAAACTGAACCATGCACAGATTTGACTAGCGCATCTGGGCTTTTCTTCATGGAGTTCATGCAGAATGAACTTCTGGAATCTTGATTTTGGTCTCTGTCTCCCCTTGTATGACCTGTGTCTTAGATTTCAGGGTAATATTTCAGCAATCACCTGCCACTAAAGGAATACTGTTCTTGTTTTATTTCATTGGATGAATAAGAGGCCCAAACACATTCTCTAAAATTACTTTTAAGAGGGCGGGCCAGCGAGGCCACCACAGGTTACATGGCCAGATGTCTGCCCTGGTCTCTAAGAACCTCAAGCACTAAGCTGGGGGGCAGGATTGCCACCTGAGTACAGAGCTGCACAGGCAAGTTGAGCCTAGAGAGGTGAGAGCCATAATGGGCCTGTGTGATACCCTCCCCTAAGTCCTTCAGCAGAACAGCATCTGCTTTAAGTATCACAGAAGAATAAAAGATGGGGCTTGAATATACAATCAGAAAAAAGGCTACAATGCAAATGTTTCGTCCTTGGTATCATGAAAGGATTGTCAATTGAATTTCTGTAAATTGTTGAAATTAGTAAAGAGAAAAAAAGTCATCACTTTGCTCACTCTATCTGGGATCTACAAGGTAGTGAAAGTGGGGAGGAAGGCTCTAAATACCCGCTCATGATGACAGGAGGAGCAGAGGAGGATGGGGGACAGGAACCCTAAAGCTACAGAGCTTAAAAGTGTAAGAACTGCACTCATTTTATTTCAGTATATATATATATATATATATATATATATATATATATATATATACATATATATGTATGTATGTTTAAAGTCTTGAAAAAATTTTAGAACTTCCTTTAATTTCTTTGCTTTCAGTACAAACACTGACATTAAGGCCATTTTCAGTCCCTTGCATTTCGTATGAGTTTAGCCATTTTAGGTGTATTCAGGTGACGGGCAAGTAGAAAATTCTTCTACCCAGCCTTGTTTATATTGTTAAATGTATCAGTTCATGACTGATAGTATGTATTTATTTATATGTTAGTAGATGCTTAAGACTAAAAAGGGGGATTTCCAAACTGAAAATATCACCAAGAAAAGAATACCTGAAGTATGCTGAAACAGACTACTTTTAACTAGCATCTGGGTATATAAATCTTATTGGTGAGGGCCGGCCAGATAACTCAGCAGACTAAAGCACCTGCTTAGGCAGAGCGCAGTGCCCAGGGTTTGATCCCAGCATGCCATACCAGCCCCACCCTGGGGCATGCTGGCACATGCCTGTAATCCCAGCACTTGGGAGGCTGAAAAGAGGAGAATCACTACAAATCTGATCTGTATAGTGAGACCTGTAGACCTGCTCATACATATAGAAAAGAAAAAGAACATTATTGACATGTAGAAAAATTGCATTATATAAACTAGGGCCAAAACTAAAATTACCTTTAAGTAGGTTTTTGTGGGTGCATTCTTGTTTCGGTGCATATAAAATGGGGTTTTTTTTTGTTCTTGAACCTGGGAGTGTCAGCAACCCAGAATCCGAAAGGTGACCTCTTAAGTGGCCATGTACAGTATCATGTTTACATACACTTCCACAAGATAAAGTACCACAGCAAAAAAGCATATTCTAAATGCACCATATGGATTAAAATGCTTCTGTTGGTGTATAAGTGGTATAAATAAATCAGAACGATATCTGGACAAAGTTACACTTTGATATATGAAGAATCTGCACAGCTGCATGTTCATAGTATGATGGAACCTATGGTGCCACATAAGAAAAATGCATTTTGAAGGTAGACCTAAATCTTTATATTGTTGAGATTTTTAACTGACCTGTCTCTTTTCATCACGGAATGGCTACATGGCCATAAAAATAGGGAATGACTGACAGCATAACTCATCCCTTACAAAAAGAGTTTATTCTTAGCAGCAAGGACTATTTGTTTTAAAGGCTTTACTTACCCCAGACAAGGACAATGTATCTCAGAGGAATGAAGTATAGGATGACTGTGAACACACAGAGGGCCACGATAGCCAGCCAGCTTAGAAATGGGATGGTCCAGTTGAAAGTACTGAATGAAAAATGAACACATCAGCAATCTGAGCACATCACACGGTTTTCAAACAAAGGCTGATGCCAGAGTGCTTCTGACTAACCTGGAACCCAGTCAGCTGCCTTTCTTTCTAGCAGCCCACTGTAGACTATCAGAGGACATTGCTTAGCATAATCTCAGGTTCAAGGACCACAGCAGACTGTCCCAGGTGACTCCACAGTTTAAAACCATGGCACTACATGAGTGAATGCCCAGTAAAAAGATTTTTTGTTTTTCCACTGCTAAAAGTATGAGTAAGCTTTGTTTTGTTTAAATCTTTGCAGAGTAGAATGCACCCGGACTTATCCTTCTCTCAGTTCTCAGTATTCCCCACACTAGAAGTAAAATATTTCCAGCAATTGTCCATAGATGTCAACCTTAGACTATTATGTAAATGCTGTAAGTTTCAGAATTCCTTAGAGGAATACACCCTTCCTATCCAGCTGTGTTTGAAATGGAACTGGAAATCAGAGACAAAGCAGTGAGCCCTGAAACTTGTCCTGTTACCGTCATCCTCCTTCACTGAAATACATGTGTGGTTAAGAAAGTCAGCAATGTTTCACTCTCCTGCCTTCAGTACCGCTCACATGGGAGGCCAGGCACTGGGTCTGTGGCCTAAACTGTGGAAAAGGAGTGCAGCTAGAAAGGCATGGCAGAGGGGCAGGACAGACAGTGTGCGGGGCTGCCATCCTGCTGGTCACCGAGCGTGAAGGCCTGGGTCAGAGCATCCAGGCAGTCCTGCCAGTCACACAGCACAAGTGCAAGACAGGCTCTGTGCATAGAAGGCGGGGAAGTCAAACAACATGTAGTGGCGATGGGAAGGAATTTATGGGGGAAGAAAGGAAAAAAGAAAAAAAAGAATGAAGGAAAAAAGGCAAAGTACTGCTTTTTAAAAGACAGTATAAGCAATCAAGGAAATGGAAGATAGCATAATTTAAGCTTTTTGTGTAGAAGTTCTATGGTGAATCCAAAAGTTTTAAAAGAAAACACTCAAAATTACACAGTAAATAAAAACTGCCTGGAACCTCCAAGGTTAGACATATCACCATTTACAGCATACCATTGCATGCTTTGACGTTGGCCCTGAAAGTCAGCTGCTGAAGAGGGTCTCCTACGGTGCTGACTGGCCCTCCGGCACGACCACTTAGTGAAAAGGAGTTGGCCGCTGTGTGTCCAAAGCCTGGACTCAGTTACATGACTCTGGATGAGTTGGTCTCATTTGATTCTGTTGATTCTGTTATAGGTTTAAAGGTGAGTCAATCCCACTGGCTCACCACCTCCTATTTTTACCATGAGGATAGTTTTTAGTGTCAAGGAAGGAAGGCTCTTGATGGTGAGTATGTTTATGTGAATCCAGATGCTGGTATTAGTGCCAATGAACCCCAGGAGTGTTGAGTACAGGCAGTCAGAAGGCTCCAAAGATAGTTTAGAAAACTAGGAAATTGTTCATGATGTAGATAAATGTCATTGCTTATTTCTCCTGACTTCCCAGTAATAGACATTACAATCATTTGGAGTTGGGTTTGGCCAGGGCAATTTTGATCCAATAAAAGGTGATTACTAGGAAGAATGTTTCTTTTACACACTTTAGCATAATGCTTAAGCACCATTCCTTGGTTCTGTGGCACGTAGCTTGCTTTTTTGTCTAGTGTTCCCTAAAATTGACTTTTCTAGTGAGAGATCCAAAGCTGGATCCGTCTGCCCTGTTTTCAGGAACCCTTGGAGTCTGGCTTTTTGTCTTGTGCTTTTGTTTCTTTCCTCTCTGGTCAGGCAGTGAGCATCCTGTGACCATCAGCAGGTGAGACATCAGGCCTCCCTTCCTCGGTGGACACCTGTGCTTCCGTCACTCTGCCTGCTTGTGGAGCGAACAGAAGGCTGAGGGTCTGCTTGCTGCCCTGTGGCTCAGCTCAGAGCCATCCATCACTTCACCCCGTGCTTGCGGGCACTGGCACTGCACACGGAAAACCTTCCTCCTCCGGGCAGCCCTGCTGAAGGGTTCCTTCCAATAGGAGGAAGGAGAAATGGCAAAGAATCCTGTCCTGTGGAGCTAATGTTAATGGAGGGAAGCTTACTTTTTCTATTCCACACTTTGCATTCTGGAATCTAAATCTAGAGTATGCTCTTTCCCCCAAAAGAATTGCAATTGAAAAAGTTCTGGAAAGATTATGTAGTAAGATCTTTATAAGGATTGTTGATTTCACGCTTAAGGATTGCTTCAGTGTCTGTCTTCTGGATAGATGCTTTTGATCGCATGTAACCCAGGGAGTATGCTTTTTAAATACACAAAATATAATTGTGGTGCAGAAGCAATAAGATGGATGGGATCTCATGCCATCTTCCTGAACATGGATGGGCATGGAAAGTTCTATATAGTCCAGGTTGCCAAGACTGGTCCACTGCCATGATGCAGTCATACCCTTCCCTGGCCATCATGTTCTGTAGCCAAGCATCTGTTTGAAGACCCCTCCTGCCTGAGCCAGGGAAAAACGGCCTCCCTCAGACACTCACTAGCCTGGCCTGAGGCATGAGCAGACCCAGGTCTTCTGGTATAAGTGAGCGGTTTCATGCACATATCAGCGCCTCTTTGAGCCCCAGAGAAAGGACAGCGCTGTGGAGGGAAATGCTCCAAACTTAGAGCTGTGTGCTGTGGATAGAGTAGAGACAACAGAGGCGCATTCTTAAGATGTGGGTCTGAGTCTTTCGAAGTCCAAGGCCGAATGTTGCTGAGGGGCACATTTGAGAGTGAGAGGGAGGCCATTCTGTCTAATATAAAAAAGTGAAAACTCAGCACCTATCCATATGTGGAAATATATTAAACAAAAAATTATACAAAATAAAATGCATTATCCCTTACCACATGAAAGGTACCGGATGAATGACTCACACCTTTAGTTTAAATAATTTACTCCTTTCAAATTCTATATATGTCCAAGGATCTAAATCTGCAGAACACTTTTGGTTATGAATAATAAACAGTAGGAAGATATATGAAACTGGGAAAATACATCTCTCCAGAGGCACAGCACCCTTTCTTGACCAGATCAAGTGGCTTGAAAGGTCAGTTCACATATTAGTTTGGGGCCTGCTATATCTGTAACTCATCATTACTGTAAGTCTACCTATGATGGTTTTGAAAACATTAGTAGATGAAGTTATTTACAATAAAGCAGTATAGGACTGCCAGCTTTTTAATTTTACATTAAATCTCACTAAAGTTACATTTATTTAAAAGTTAAAAAAAGGGAGTTCAGTTTATTATAATTTATGATTTTTTCAAGGACAAACATTGATAATTGTGATACTGGCTATTAAAGTTGAATGAACTTGTTTTGAAAGGGTATTATCACATAACAGACTTTTTAAAAAAAGTTTAGAGTAACTTGATGAGGCCAAGCGTAGTCTTAACAGCACAATGCAAGGTATCTTGATTACCTGAAATCCTCATGTAATTTGGATTTGTTCTTCCCTATGATTTCATATTCCATTTAAGAACAAAGTCTTTCACTGTGAAAAATGTGCTAAAATTTAGGACAGTGTTATTTCCTCAAAGCTACAAGTATGACTTCTTTCCAACCAATATGTTCTGAATTTCAGGCAGGAAATTGACAGAACTTTCATAACACCAAAGACTGGCAGATACACAGTAAATAATCATGAAATTGAGCAATAGATCACCCAGAAGGTGGCTCTCTTGCCAGAGGGAATGTGGCGTCTCACCCTCCGAGGAACACACGGACACCCTGCCCCACAGAAGGCCTGGCCCACGTGCCCGCATCACTCACTTCTTTATCCTTTCGCCAAAGGAAGCCACTTCATCTAGGATGTTCTGGACACTGACACATACTTCCTGGATGGCATAGATTTTGTTGATAAATCCTTTTTTTTCACTGTCCTGAAATGCAACAACAACAAAAAGAAATTCTGTATGAATAAAAGATAATTTTTAGTGCCTGAATTCTTTGGGTTGGTCCTCCCGTGTATTTTCAAATTTAAATAAACACTATCTCAAGTATCTATATGTAGATTTTGTAGTATGGGTTGAGGAGGAAGACAGCCAACCCAACATCGTGGAGCCATGCATCTAATAAAAATGGTTGCAGTGCAAGACCCTCAAATTCTGTTGCTTCAACGCTGGTGAAAAGAAATGTCAGCGAGAGTAGGGCACTGGCTTAGGGGAGGGCAGATCTCAGAATCACTACCTGGAATTCACACCGGCCCATGACCTACCATAACTATTTAGCACACCCAGTTTCTTGACCCTACCAGCCACAGACCTAAGCCTGATGGTGGCTCTGGATAGTTCATCAGCCAACGATGCTTAGGTGCAAACAAGAAGACCTATAAGCAATGAAAAAAGGCAAAGAATGCCAAAGGCAACTGAAATCCATTGTGTGGACACTTTCCAGATCACACGCCAAGCTTGATTCCCCCTCTTAAAAAGAATACTCTTCCATGTTATACAGTGGCATGTGCCGTCACTCATGGCTCTAGCTGAACACCCCACCCTCTTTGTACCTAATCCATCATACATCTTATGTGGAATTTTAGCAAGCTCCTGCGATCTGGGGGAGTGGGCGGAGAGGGGATGGGTTGGGATTGAGCATAAAGCACTAAGGGTGGTTTGAGCCTAGGTAGGGCAAATGTGCATATTTTGTAATTTTAGATCCAGAGGAAAGAAACAGTGGTGGCCTTTCACGATTGAAGATTCTGCTTAGTACCCTGGCATCACAGGCACATGCCTAGGCTGTTTGGTGGAGACCATCCAAGCCTCATTCCATGACTCCATTCCTCCATGCCAGCTTGAATATCTATGGAAATGTAGATCCAATTTCATTACTTTTAACTTCTTTTGAACACTTGCATATTATGCCAGAACACTTGAGACCTCATGTGGCAGGCAGTGCCTGCTGAAAGCAGCCAGGAAGCTAGAATAATAATGTCATGCTGCACATTTGCATTTCATTTCAGAAGAGTCAAAAGCACTTTACACTGCGAGCACTTGGCCAAGGCTGGCACCCTGCCACCCCGAAGCCAGGGGTGAGTGCAGTGCAGGTGTGCGTGCATCCTCCAAGGACAGCGCGGTGCACAGGGACCACGGGTCTAAAGGCCAAGTTCCTAACTTGATCTCTCTAGTACAGATACCCGCTTACACTTTCATGTTGAATTGGATACTGTGGGAGACGTTGCCTACATTATTCATCTTATCACATTTCGGCCTCTTTGCTAAGATCAGCTGTGGTATTCATCTTGCTTATGCCAAAACAGATTGTTAGACAATGAGTTAGGGAAGACACTTAGAACGGCATGGGAAGCAGCATTCCTAGCTAGCTTCAAAAGTCACCCTCGCCTTGGTGGACTTATATGCATCAATTTCTTCCTTCTCTCTCCTTTTAATAAAGCAAAATGCATTAATTTCATCTCCGCAGTTATGCGCTCTAAAATAAAAAGAAGCATCTTGTGACATGGGCCATTTCTGTTTGCACCTACAAAGCCCATCTGCATGGCCCATCCAGTTCTCATCACAAGCACCAGTTAAGTTCATTTATGTCTATGAGGCAAAAATCTCCTTATAAATGGCTAACGTGTGTGTGGGGGAGAGTGAACTGGAGGGCTTAGTGTGCAACAGTAGGAAGCATGTGCTTAGCGTAGGCAGAGTGCTGGGTTCGAGCCCCAGCACCAAAAAAGAAAAGCAGGTAAGTTAAAGCATGCAAGTTGTACAGCAAAAGTCCAGAAAAAATAAGATCTTTCTAGTTTAAAAATTACGTGAAAATGTTTCTTTCACAATAACAGAATATAAAATGCTTAGGCATACCTTTAATAAGAAATGTGAAACAGTATCTATGAGAAACACAGAGATTCTATTTATTTATCTATTTTTTTTCTGTGTTTAGGACAGGGCCTCACTACACAGATCGCATTCATAGAGATTCTCTTGTTTTCAGCCTCCCAGGTGCTAGGATTACAGTATGCGCCACCACACCCAGTCTCAATAGCAGTCTCAGATTACCCTGTGGGTGGGGTCGGCACAGCACACCACACTGGGGAGTGGAACTCCCAGCCTCTGCATCTGCCTAAGCAGGGGCTTTAAATTGCTGAGCTATCTGGCCTGCCCAGAGATTATATTTAATGTAACAGTATCGACTATTAAAGTCTTTCTCAGTTAAATATAGTCCAAACAGACTCTAATGTACAGAGTATAGTGAAATGAGGAGAACTTGATAAAGGGTTTCTCAAATTTGTTTGGAAGAATAAATGGGTGACTACAGCTCAGAAGTTATCTTTTTATAAATTCATTACTTTTCGTGCTGTGCATTGAGGCCGGGGCCTCCAACATGCCAGGCATGTGCTCAGCCAGACCGAAAGCATTTTGTGAAATATTCAGAAGGAATTCAGCAGGCAGGGTACTTGGGTAAGGAAAACAAGACACAGGCCTTGAGAAGCTGTTATCCAAGGGACACATTGTCCTGGAGAAGGTGGTGCCTGTGCCCAGGCCCTGCTCATTCTAAGTTTTAAAGCTAAAAAAGTCATAAAAAGGCAAGAAAGGTAAGTTATTTACTATTTCTGGAATAGAAGCTTCCTAAACACTCAAGCAGTAAATCACCAAGGAAATGCTTGATAGCAACAGTTATGTAAAATGAAACACTTTCTGTGAAAAGTCATCATCAATTTAAAAGACTGGGGCTGGGGTACAGCTGCATGTCATGCTTGTGTGACTCACAGGGCTCAATCCACACCATCACCAGAAGGGAAAAAATATATATATATGTATAATACATATATAGACAGATAGATAGATATATACATATGTAGGGGCTATAGATAGATAGATAGATAGATAGATAGATAGATAGATAGATAGATAGATAGATAGATAGATATAGATGTAGATAGATACACACACACACACACATATATATAGGAACAAAGATTGCAACAAATGTGACAAATGATGAGATGGTATTTAATTCAGTAAACATCTGAAAAACTTTCATTGCTGTTTTGCTTATAATAAAGTATCATTAACATTCTGAGTAGGATTAATTATGAAATAAAAATATTTAAAGAGTAATGACAACGAAAGTATTGATGATCCAACAGGAATAAGAAGAGGGAAGTAAATACAGTGCATAATATAATCCTAACATGTTTATGTCACTAGATTGACCAAAAAAAGAAAGGACTGTAGCAAAATATTCAGGCAATGCAAGTTCATCTTCATATCACCTGATGAGACTCTAATATGTCAGAATTACTATATCAACAATTAATATATTAGCAATTAATATATCAGAAATATTTTTGTAGGGCTGGCCAAATAGCTTAGTGGATTAAAGCACCTGCAAGCAGGCACAGGAGCTGGGGGTTTGATCCCCAGGCCTGCCATGACAGCCCTGCCCCTGGGGCATGCTGAGGTGGCAATTAAGACACGCAATTATAGGCGTGCACCTGTAATTCCAGCTCTTGGGAGGATATAAACAGGTGGATCACTATGAGTCTGACCTAGTAGTGAGACCCTGAACACCCTGTAGACCCTTCCCTAAAATACAAAAAAAATTAAAAAAGAAATATTTTTGTTTTCTCCTACTTTTAAAGGAAGATGGACAGAAAAAATAAGTGCGTTAAAACTTATTAAGGATGGTTGTGCATTAATCTGAAAAAATATTTTTAACTTAAGGTATTTTTTCCCTTTTTTTGGGACAGGGTCTTGCTTAGTTCAAGCTGACTTTAAACTCTCTATGTAACCCAGGCTGGCCTTGAACTCTTGACAATCCTTCTGCCTTAGCCTTCCGAGAGGTGTGCACCACCACAGCCAGCATTTTCTTGAATTTTCATAAGACGGCGTAAATAATTTTTTAGAAAGCAGTAGAATATAAATAAAAGTCAGGTGTCTCTTCCATAGCCCATACTATCACCACCACCATCCTGGAATTTTTTTCCTCTACTATACAGAGGAAGAAACCACCAAGAAAACCAGCAGCTTGGATGGGATGGGGACTCTGACTGGCCAGCTCTTCTCTCTATAATAACCTGTGTGTTCTTCCAATCCAATCCAGAAGTTTTGGTTCTTCCCCAGAATCTCGGGGCAGAAACAGCAAGAAAAGATTTGAAAATATTCATGAACTTGCAGACAGCTCAATCTGACCTTGAGGAGCACCATGCAGCAGAAATCTTTAGTAAGAAAATGAAATCCAGAAAGCTGATTCCAAGGTGAGAGGGCTTGCTGGAAACAGCCAGCTGTGAGGTCAGCATGGAGCTGCTTAGACATTAAACATGGGAGCTTCATTAATAGAACATCCTGAAGGGAATCAACACAGAGAGTTCTTAGGAGGTACTGTAAAGTACAGTGTCCATGGTGATAATCGGCTAACATCTGTAAAAATCAAGCTCACTTTCATTTTCTGAAAGCATTTATTTGTTTGTTACTAAGCACAGCATGTGGTAGCAGGGACCAAACCCAGCTCCTTGTGCTTTCCAGACAGGTGCTGAAGACTTCCAGGCTGTCTCCCCAGCCCAAGATCACTTTAACTCATCTTTTCTTCTTGTGAATGTCTGGCCCTCGTTCCTGGTCACCGAAGGATAAAATAAAGTGCCTGTCTAGAATGTTGACAAAGTTTTGGAAAGTAGAGGCTTTGGGGTAAAATTTCTATTTTAAAATCTCTTTCATCACAGGCTGTATTCCTCCGCTGTGGCCTCCAACGAATGAAGTAATTACTCTTTATACACAGTATATGACCCAAAACTACAACAGGTAATGGAATTGCTCTGTGCCGCATTCCAATATTTCATACATTTTCCCCTAATGTTCAATACTTTATTAGCAAGGAATAAATTGGTACATTCCTTTTATTATTGTATTTGCTTTCTTTTATAAACCAGCTTGGATGAAAGAAATATCAGAGGGCAGTTAATCATCCAAGGGCTTGGTAGAGACACTGGTTTCTTTAAAAATGCATTATTAAGATTTCTTTTGAAGATGTAAAAACATCCCTCATAAAAGAGCCATTACTATAAATCTGAGAATATGTGAGATTTTTATCCCACAACTATCTGTAATGATTCTGTACAATTCTTTAGAAAAAACTCATTAGATTTTAAATAATCTGAAAAATATCAGAAATTATAAAACTTGAATTACAGTGATTCTCTAATTCTTGCCTGTTTTAATGCCACATTTCGTAGCATGAATTTAACTAGATTCTTCCAAAGAAGGTGCTACCTCCCAGCACTGGGATACTTAGGAGCATCCGAAGCCCATTCAGCAGCAACACAAGCACCTTCCATATTTGGAGAATCCTGTTTATTGCCTTTCAAGCCAAAACTGACAGATGCCCCTTTTCTTTGACTCTGTTCTGAATGGAAATAAGGAGCCAAAGTGACCGGCACCAGGGGTGTGTGTTCTGGGACTGGCTGCTCATGCTGGGCTGCATCCTGCCCCAGTCATTATTGTGCTTAGGTACCTGCCAAAGTGGTCACTGTCAACCCTGCTGCCTAGAACATGAATGTGTTGAACACCTGTGCTCTACGGGATCACAGCCCGCGGGTGCATAGAATAAGTTAGCTCCAAATACTACCATTGAAATTTTCCCTCTAGGCTTGAGAGGATGCCTTCAGAGCGAAAGGGAGGAGTGAGAGAGTCTTACGTCCAGATAACAAAGCTTAAATGTAACTGTGCTAGCAAACCAGGGCATATGGCCTCATTCTTTTTCCCTCTGGCGAAAGTTGCCTGAGTTGTGATACCTTCTACCTCAAAGAGCTAATCTTGATCATAATGTTGCCGATCCTATGAAAGTCTTGCTGTATACTTTCTGGCTAAAGTTCACTGATAAACCTGATGTTTATGGAAGTAAAAGTAGACAAATTATCATTTGTCTTCTGTGGACACAAATAGCACCACAGAGCATGAAATCTACCATCATACTTGGAATATATTCATATCATTATGATTTTTTATGCTAAAGACAGTTAGCGTCCACCAGTTAGTTTTTTTTTGTCCATTTGGTAAGATGGGATTCAGTTCTATACTTCTAACCTAAGGATGTGACAGCGTGGTACAGACACATAAAGAAGAGATGCAGTGTTTTCTTCCTGCTGATAGTCCTCCTTTTTCACATACTGAAAGCTGCATTTCAGCCCAAAATGTACAGTACTGAAATTCTCCCAGCAAGCAGCTTGGCAGCTCACAGAATCCCCTGGCTACTGAATCTTATCGAAGTGTCTTAGCTCTTACTCTTTCCAATCCTAGCCAGCTGACTCGGTGCCGGCTCTCTTCTTGATACTAGCCTGAAAAAGCAGTGAGAGATGTGGGGAGATGGTTAAAGTTATAAGATCAGTGTGCACTGCATGCGTGAAAAGTTTATTTTTTCAGATTTTTTAAATGTATTTAGGAAAGGGTCTACAGGATCTCACTACATAGACTGGACTCATAGTGATCCTCTTGTTTTCAGCCTCCCAAGTGCTGGGATTACAGGCATGTGCCATCACGTCCAATCTCAATCACCATGTCAGTGCTGGGGAGCGAACCCTAGCTGTTGTGCTCTGCCTAACCAGGGGCTTTATTCCACTGAGCTATTTGGCTGGCCCTTCAGATTCTTAAAAATACCTCTATTTCAGAGTTATAAGGAGGATTACATTAAGTAAGATAATACATACACTTTCTTCCTTCTTTTTTAATGCTGGGGAGCTGGGGATTGAGCCTGGGGCCTTCACAGTGGCTATACTTGTGATATTTTTTTTGAACTTTCAGACAGTGTCTAGGTGAGTCATCAAGTTGCTCAGGCTGAGGTCAAATTTGCAGTTCTGGCTCAGCTTCCTGGAGTGCTGGAATGGCAGGCGTCCATCCCATGCATGGCTTGAAGAAAAGAAACACCTAGAGCTCCTACACTATGTCCGGGGAAAACAAGCAATTTTGCATGCAGTAGTAGCCTCGTAGGAGTCGTGGTATAGTAGCAGCAGCGGCAATAGTGATGAAATTATGGATACAGCTCTTTAGCAAAAAGAATTCCAATTATCTTATTCACTTTAGCCTATATTAAAAAACAAAAATTTGAACTCTTAGCAGGGATTCTCAACCATATGAAACCTTTAATGTATGCTCAGCTTTGCCCCGGACAGCTTAGTGTGTACCTGTCGGATCCCCTTTTAGTCCGCGGACGGCAGGGCCTTTATCGGGTTACGGGTTGGGGGCCTCACAAGCAGTAGGTTTCAGTTCGTATTTTTCTTGTAGCGTGAGCGCTGGCCCGGTCTCACCATCTGTGTCTCCACCGTTAGGGGGCTGCCTCGGGCTTTCCAGCGTTTGCAGTCTACAATGCCAACTATGATAGCATTGTTTTTTAATATTATATTCTTTGGTGCTTGTGTCATCAATCCATAAGAAATGTAAACTGTAACTTGCTCAAACATGGGGCCATACAGCACGAACTCAACTTTTGGTTTTCCAGGTGGCTCAACTCACAAAAAGATATGTGATTCCTCGAGAAACTAAGCACGTAACACATCTGTGCCATGGAATATTACTTGGCTACATAAAGGAAGTATTGACATAATCCTAAAAATGAACTTTAAACCATTGCATTATAAGAAAGGAGCTGCAGTTAAATGCTGCATGATGTATAATTCCATTAATTCTAGACACAGCGTCTAGAACAGACATAGTATCTAACAGACAAAATAGCTTAGTGCTTGCCAAGGATTGAGAGAATAAGGAATAAGCAACTGTAAATAGTGGTGAGGCTTCTTTCAAAAAATTATTTTAAAGAGAAAAAACAAATCAACAATAAAACTGTGCTATTAAACATTTCCAGGTTACCTTGAAGATGGCTGGAAAGTAACAAGAATGTGGACAGAAATGTCACCTGGGTCAGATACTGTGAAAACCAAACATTAAAAATTAGCAGGTAGCCGGGCATGGTGGCGCATGCCTGTAATCCCAGCACTCGGGAGGCTGAGGCAGGAGGATTGTTGTGAGTTCGAGACCAGCCTGAGCTACAAAGTGAGCTTAAGGCCAGCCTGAACTGCATAGTGAGACCCTGTCTCAAAAAAAAAAAAAAAAAAAGACAAAAAAAAAAAAAATTAGCAGGTAAAACCAGTGTGGTGTTGCATGTGTATAATCCCAGCCCTCTGGGAGGCTGGAGCCAGAGGGTGACAAGCGGCAGGCCAGCCTAGGCAGTGTGGGGCCCTGGTTAGTCACTCTTTCAAAATCAAATAAAAACTAAGGGCTGGGGATGTAGCTCAGTGTGAAGGCCCTGGGTTCAATCCTCATATTTAAAGGAAGAAAAGAAGAGGAAGAAAAAAGGAAAGAGAAGCAAGCAGGAAAGCAAGCCTGCCAGCAGATCCACCAGGGCTCTGGGATGCAGGATGATTGTACTGAGAAACAGGAAAGAAATAGGAGGAGGGGCAGGAGGGAGAAAGAGAGAGAGAAGCAAAGGGGAGGAGGAGGGAAGGGGAGGGAATGAGGGGAGAGGAAAGGACAGGAGGGGAGGGAGGGAGGTAGGGAGAGGAGGAAGGAAAAGAAGGAGGGAAGAAATACAAATCGGAGCAAATATGA
>PVKA01007171.1:0-79242 GCA_004027165.1 Ctenomys sociabilis | reverse complement strand
GAAAATAGAAATTATCCCATGCATATTATCTGACCACAGTGCAATGAAACTGGAACTAAATGACAAAAGAAACCAGAAAAACCCACTATATTCATGGAAATTAAAGAACACCCTACTCAGCAATCAATGGGTCACAGAAGAAATTAAACAAGAAATTCAACAATATCTGCAATTCAATGAAAATTCAACTTTTGACAACTTACCGGAATTTATGAGATGAGAAGAAAATAGTTCTTAGAGGGAAAATCATAGCTATGAGCACACACATTAGGAAATCAGAATGTGAACAAATAAACACCCTAATGTTGCACCTCTGACATCTAGAAAGAGAAGAGCAAGCGAAACACAGAGCACAAAGACGGGAAGAAATCATAAAGATTAGAGCAGAAATTAATTAAATTGAGATGAAGAAAACAGTTCAAAGAATCCACAAATCAAAAAGTTGGTGCTTTGAAAGACTACATAAAGTTGATAAGCCTCTAGCGAACCTCATCAAAAAGAGGAAAGAAAAAATTCAAGTATATGCAATAAAGAATTAAAAAGGTGAAATCACCACAGCCCCAGTGGAAATTCAGAAGAATAGTAACTTCAAGAATCTTTACACTCACAGAGTAGAAGACACAGAAGAAATGGACAGATTCCTCAAAAGGTACAAATTACCAAAACTGAACCAAGAAGATATAACAACTCTCAATATGCCAATAACGGCCAATGAACTATGAAACGTAATAAAATTCCTACCGACAAAGAAAAGCCCAGGTCCTGGTGGATTCACTGCTAAATTCCAAAAAAAATTTATAGAAGATAAAATCCCTACATTCCTCAAACTCTTCAATGCAATTGAAAAGGAAGCAGTCCAACTAAAAACATTTATGGATGCAAGTATTGTACTGATTCCAAACCGAGGGAAAGACACAGCCAAAAAGGAAAACCACAGGCCAGTTTCCCTCAAAAATACTCAATAAAATCCTAGCAAATAGGATACAGCAAATCATGAAGAAGATCATGCAACATGACCATGTAGGATTCATCCCAGGGATGCAAGGATGGTTCAACATTTGAAAATCTATAAATATAATACACTATATTAATAGACTGAAATCTAAAAACTGCATGATCATCTCAAATGATGCAGAGAAAGCTTTTGAAAATGTCCAACACTTATTCATGTTCAAAGTCCTACAGAAAATTGGAATAGATGGACTCTACATTAACTTGATAACATCTTCTATGACAACTGAAAAGTTAATATAATCCTAAATGGGGAAAAAATAAAATCTTTTACTCTTAAGTCAGGTACATGACAAGGATGTCCTCTATCACTCCTCCTATTCAGTAGAGTTTTGGAAACATTAGCAACAGCCATTAGAAAAAAGGGAGAAATAAAGGGAATAAGAATAGGTAAAGAAGAAGTTAAATTATCACTATTTGCAGATGACATGATACTTTACTTGGAAGACCACAAAAATTCCACCAAGGAACTACTAGAGATGATACAGAAATTCAGTAGCATAGCAGGATACAAAGTCAGTACTCAAAAGTCAATAGCATTCCTCTACACAGATAACAAACACACTGAAAGGGGAATAATAGAAACAATACCTTTTACTATAGTACTGCAGAAATTGAACTACCTTAGAATTCACTTAACCAAGGAATTGAAAGATTTTTCACAGAAAATTACACCCTAAGAAAAGAGATTACAGAGAATTTCAGAAAATGGAAAGATATTCCATGCTCCTGGATTGTGAAGATGGCCATACTCCTCAAATTGCTACACAGATTTAATGAAATCCCTATCAAACTACCATCAACATACCTCCCAGACCTAGAGAAATTGTTCCTAAAATTTATTTGGAAGAACAAACGACCTGAAATAGTAAAGGCAATCTTGGCCAATAAAGACTAGGAAGGAGACATCACAATCCCTGACTTGAAATTATACTACAAAGCCACTGTGATAAAATCAACATGGTGTTGACAACGAAATAGACCTGAGAATTAATGGAATATATGAGAAGACGCAGAGGCATCTATGATCACACTCAGCCATCTGATCTTCAACAAAGGGGCCACACAAGCTCACTGGAACAGATAACCTCTTCAATAAATGGTGCTGGAAAAACTGGCTTTCTACATGCTGAAAACTAAAACTTGACCCAGCTCTATCACCATGCATTAAGCTAAAGTTGAAATGGATTAAACATTAAAACAAAAAAACTGAATCTCTTGGAAGAGAACGTAGGAGGAACTCTTAAAGACATAGGGGTACGTAAAGAGTTCATGAACAAACATATTTTTGCACGGAAAACACTTGAAATAATCAATAGTTGGGATCAACTCTTCTTGATGACTTTCTTCACATCAAAAGAAATTGTCTACAAAGTGAACAGACGACCCACAAATTTTGAGAAAATCCTAACTAATAAGCAAGCAGACAAACGTCTGCTGTCTAGAATATATAAAGAACTAAGATATAACAGGGCCCTCAAATTTAAAGACCCAATTCAGAAATGGGCATCTGAGATGAATACACAATTCACAGAGGACAAAATTAAAGAAGCGAATAAATATATGAAAAAATGTTCCACATTGCTAGCCATCCATGAAATGCAAATAAAAACAACACTGAGATACCATCTCACTCCAGAAAGAATGGCTATCAAAAGGAAATCAACCAACAACAAATGTTGGAGAGGTTGTGGGGAAAAGGGAACACTTCTCCACTGCTGGTGGGAATGTAGACTGGTACAACCATTGTGGATATCAGTGTGGAGACTCCTCACAAAACTAGGACTGGAAATCCCATTCAAGCTAGTTATCCCCCTACTGGGAATTTTCCCAGAGTAACTGAAAACGTTATATAATAGTGATATATATATATATATATATATATATATATATATATATATGTACCTATGTTTATAGCAGCACCATTTGTGATAGCAAAATCTTGGAAACAACCAAGATGTCCATCACATGACTAATTGTTGAAAAAGATGTGGTATTTCTATATAACGGAGTATTACTCAGCTATTAAGAATGATAAACTTGAAGCATTTATATTGAATGGGTGCCAGTTGAACATATACTCGTAAGTGAAATGAACCAGACACACATGCAAATATCGTATTGTCTCTGTAGGATGAGAAGTCAAAAGAAGAAATACAAATAGAAATATACAACAACAACTGAAGACAATTTAGTCAGTTATTTAGGGCAAACTGAATGGCATATGCTGCAGGGTACTAAGCAGCTTTTCTTCTGGATAGTTATCAAGCTAGGTTCACAGATAAAAATTGGAGAAATAGAAGATCCACAAGGCCAGCCAACATTTTGGCCCTAGCCTTTCAAGGTCAGCTAGGACTCAGTTTAGGAGAACCTGTATTGCATCATCATGAAACTCAGTTGTGACCCAAATTTTCTGATCAAGGAGATTATGGAGTCACAGAGGAAAGAGATTGATGATGTATAGTGTGCCTGGAGGGAGTCACATGGAGAGAAAACTTTCTCTCAGGCTCTCACAGAGAGCAAACTCGTCAAACATTCACCGTGACTCAATCACATGGATGACACAGACAAAGGATCTACAGAGTAAGGTTCAGGATCACAAGATAAGCCCTGAGGGAACTTCACTGACCTCAACAGAAACAAAAGCTACATCTTTTGTTATATAGGTCTTGATCTATCTAGGTCTTAACCATCCAGCAGAAAAGTATAAAAATGAGGTATATAATGCAGGGCCATAATAATAAGTTGAGCTATAAATGGCTATAGTCAACAACTTCTTCAGATAACTCACTATTATTGTGGAGTCCTGCACTGTGTTGGATTGTGTCACCGAGTTCAGGCACCTAAATTGGTTTAATGACAATGGAGTGCTCATCTTTGACAGATCTAGACAAAAAAAAAAGGGGAATACAAAGGAAGAATCATGATATGTGTGTATAAACAGTGCAGTTAGTATAAATATCCCGTGCTTCTGCATAATTCTATGAGAGGCAAGATTTGCACTAGTACTGGCTGGACAAGATATCATGTTGGCTTCTAGTACTACAGACAGACACTGGGGAGATAACAAAGTAGAGGGTGTTAATTGTTGAATCTGTGATATAAATCAGCTGTAGAGAAATAAGATATGTATATAGCTGCACTCTCTTCATTCACTGATTAGAGCCATCTGTTATAATGATGCCTGTAGGTATAATATCATGTGTGCATCTTGTACGACACCGAAACATTACAAAAACATTTTGCAGTGTGTTGATTTATTGAATCTGTCCTGTTAATTTGTCTTGAAACTGTCTCATTGCTATTTGTTCTTCAATAAAAATAATAATAATAAAAAATGAAAAAAATTAAAGTCTTATGCATAAATGTCTGTGTTATGTTTATTCGGAAGAATATGTTGGTGCTTTAATATTGATTACTAAAAGAAAACATTAAATATTAAATATCTTCATGATTTTTGTATAACATTATTCAATTTGTAATTATTTCCTGATTGAAATATCACAACACTCAAGAAATTTTAGAAATCTATTAAAGGAAGGAAAAACAATGCTTTCTATAGCAAAATAAGAAGACTCTAACACAAGCATCAAGGGATTAACCATAGCTAATGCTCTATAACATGTAACTTGTCCTAATTTCTTAAAATATGCAGCACTATCTGAGCTTTAAATCAAAGTAAAGGGGCCAGGGAGATGGCCCAGTGGAATAAGCGCTTCCCTGGCAAGCGTAAGGCCTGAGTTCAATCCCTGGTTCCGGAAAAAGAAAAAGAAAAAAAAAAAAAAAAAACAATCAAAGTAAATAGTCATTGTCATAGATGAGAACTATCCACACTAAACTGAAGAAACTTAAATCCCATACCAGGGCTTTATGAAGAGAATTAACATAAACTAAATGCCACCGTTCCTAGCTCCTACTGCCACATGATTGAGTGAGGCTTTTCCCAAGACCAGATGCACAATTTGTTATAAGTTACTCACAAGAAATGAAGAACTAAACACTCATGTGAAGAAGCAACTGGAGAGTGGTAGGCTCAGCATTTCTGTCTCACCACTTGGATGTATTACAGGAAAATTTCCAAGACTCATCACAACCTTTAAATCACAGCTTATGAGACTGGGTGAGAGTGTGTCAGACGTGAGTTTCACAAAAATTGGAACATGCTGAGTTTAGGATTTATTACAATTTCAAATAGTTGGTTCTAAATAGTAGAGTTTTAGCTGATTTTGATGCTGGAAGGATAGTAATTATGCACATATTGTTGAAAATAGTTATAAATTTGACTTGAAATTTTCTATATGACAAAAATATTTGTACAGTATGTCCAAGTTTTGAAATGGTTCTCACTTTCATAAATTTATTTATCCCTGTAATAATTCCATGAAGCAGATAAGAATCACTAGTCCCAATGAGGCAGTCCAATCTCAGAAGACACACAACATTCTCCTATAAAATTTGATGGTAATTCTCAGCAAGTGATAAAGCCATGCCCAGTCTCAGACCAAATTTCCCAAATTCTGTGGGTTCTCTTTCTCTTCTACCACAGAACTTAGGAAATATGGTCACTCAGCAATTGAATAAATTGCCAGGAATGTCTGTTTTTCAATTTCTTAGATGCATTAAGAAAACTAATTGATATCATAAGGAAAAATGTATCATGTTATGAAATAATTAAATTGATTTTCCTCTTCCAAGGAAGAAAGGGAGGCAGTAGTTTAGCTACTTGAAGAAACCAGACAAGATATATAAAGGCAAATTAAAACCAAGAAACCCTGAAGAGTAACACAGGTTACAAAATACAGAAACATCAGGAGAAAGAATGCAGGACCATTGCCAAGGCTCTAGCTTAATTAAGCATGCAGTTATATGTGTGGGTTTTCTGGTAACAGTTTAAGTGGAGTCAGGGGAAAGACAGTGGTACCAGATGAAATCTGGGGTCTCATTTCATGGAGTGTATTGGGATGGGAGAGAAAGGAACTGCTAACTACACAAACAAAGACTTGTGGCTGTTGGACTAGAAAAGCTTTGTGGGGAGTAATGAATAATGAACTTTAATACAGAAAGCAAAGGCCTTGGTGATATACATTTGACGTGTTACGTTGCCACAAATAAATGAGCAGCAGTCTTGTTTATTCAATATAACCATTCATGGAATAAACCTAAATTACATTGGGAAACTAGAAATTAAAAACACAGTTTCTAGAGAACTCAATGGTTATGTGTAATTGAGGTGCCCCACAAGCAAAATCAGTACAGTACATTGGGGATCATAGTCAAAGAATGCTCTGGAAGCTCCAGGGACTCTTGTGGGCAGAGTACATAGTGGGTCAGCCTTGAAGGACATCCAGGCCTTAGCAGAGAAGGAGGGAAGAATGCTCCATCACAAGGTCACCATCAACAAGGGGAAGAGGAGGCAAATGTGCCACCCACTGGGGCTGGTAAAGTTGCTGCAGATAGAAAACAAATGTTCTGGTCAGAGTAAAGTGGCACAGTTATGCTGTCCTCTTGGTCAGAAAAGAGGCACGCTCCAGTGTGGTGCATATGCCAAGCCTACACGGGCCTTTAACTATGAAATTTTGAGTTAAAAAAATAAATACTAAACATCAGGTATATACCAAACTGTTCTAGTTAGGACAGTGTGCTTATGACCTTATTCAACATCAAACTGATACTGAGTAAACAGCTGTGCTACCACACATCAACCGACACTAGAAAGTAGTCTCAGTAGGAAATATCAACGGGGAAGACACGTATACATCAGGTTTCAGGCTTTTTGGAGACAAGCAAATATGGTGGCTCTATGTTCTGGGTCTCTGGGAATTTCATCACCCCTCCTACATTTCCTTTAAATAGCTTCAATAATCTTCCTATAACAACCAAAAGGAAACAACTTCTTCAAGGAAATAAAATAAGATCTGCTAATTTTATACCTAACTAAAACACAATAAAAACCCAAACCATAAAAATGCTTTTGAATGCATAGTTCCTGTAATCTCTTTTTAAATTCATTTTAATGAGAAAAAAAAGATAAAATAGCAATCAATGAAACGGTTTCAAAACAAGTTAGTAGGACAGTTACAATAATTAACACATTGCATATTGTTGTCTTCATAGTGTTATTTAGAGGACAAGATGCAGACATGATATCCTATCAAACAATATTAGGACACTTGTGGAATATGCATTTTACCCACAAAAAATAATTGGAAACCCAAAGCAAAGAAGGTCTCAGGATCACACTTAAAAGCAGAACACACTCAGCACAGGTACAAGCATTTTAGCCACAGAACAGAATACAAATGCTGTAAATATTTAGCAGTATGGAAACTGCGATTTACAAACCCTTGGAGAGAAGCGGGAGAAACAATGGAGTACAGTGTGAATGTGCTTCTGATCTTACCCTTCACAACCGAAAATGAAGAGACATCACTTAACTATGATCACTTGTAGAAATTATGCAATTGCTAAAATAGGGAGGTAGCATAAGGAAGGCTGTGGGCATGGATCAGTTTTGCCACTGTTGTCACAAATGTCCCCTGGTCACTGTTTCAAGAAAGATGGACTCATTTTTTATATTGTTACAATTATCAAGAAATTATGTAGCAGAAATATACAAATGTTCCAAATGATCAGAAGAAACATACATATACATTATGGTGAATTATTATTCAAATTGAAGAAAATCTATGTAAACTGAAATCATAGCATAATGCCAACATTAAGACTTAAACATATCTCATATGTCAATAACTGTGAATATGTTCAATATAATAATTAAAAAGTAAATTTTATTATGAAGCAAAACCCAATTACTTTCTGGTAAAAGAGACAAAATTAAAACACAGAGTCACTGAAAAATAAATAATTATGAAAGACATCCAACAAAAAAGAAACACCAGAAACAAATGGAAAAAGTGTATAAACAAAAATAATTGTAAACTGGGTAGGGTGACACACACTTGTAATCCCAGCACTCAGGAGACTGAGGCAGGTAGGTCACAGCAACTTCAAGGACAGCCTGAACAACATAGTGAGATTTTGTCTCCAAAGAACAAAACAAGGAGGGCTGGGGAGATGGCTCAGTAGAATAAGTGCTTCCCTGGTGAGCCCAAGGGTCTGAGTTCAATCTCCTGTTCCACCAAAAAAACAAAAACAAAAACAAACAAACAAATACAGAAAACACAAAAATGACTGTCAATTCATAATTAAAAGGTGAGTACTTTCAGGGTAGACAAAAATAGATAAACTCTAGTAAATAACCTAATCAAGATAAACAAAAGAACATACAGATTAAATCATGAACGGCGAATCACTATAGAGTAAAGAAAATGAAGGAATTGATTATTTTTAACAATATAAGGGGCCATCCAAATAGCTTAGCCGATTAAAGTGCCAGCAGGCAGGGTTCAATCCCCAGGCCTGCTGTGCTGGCCCCATACCCTGGGGGCCCTGAGATGGTGATTGAGAAAGGGGATGGTGGTACACACCTGTAATCTCAGCTCTTGGGAGGCTGCAAGCAGTCGTAATACTATGAGTTCAATCTAGTAGTGAGACCCTGAACAACCTGTAGACCCTTCCCTAAAATATTATATATATATATATATATATATATATATATATATATATATATATATATATATATATGATTTTAATACATGATTTTCTAGGGAAAAATAAGTTTCCTAAAGCTGAGCTTTAGAAAAACTTAAAAACATTATAAATAACAAAAGCTATAAAATTTGCACACACACACACACACAGTACAGTACAGGTGTTGTTTCTGGACTGTTATTCTCAGTACTTAAACAATTCAGTACTTAAACAATTTTGCTACCATCTTTATAAAAACTATACAAGTCTTTGACTGAAAAAGTTAGTATGTTAATGTTTATCTGGAATGAATAAATAAAAGGATAGAGTACAAATAGGACATCAACATAGTGCAAATATTACAACTCAGGCAGATAATGTAATATTTATATTAATTAACACAGCTGTGATAGATTTTTCCTAGAAGTCCCCAACTACAGGCTTTATGATCACTTTATATAACAATGCTTTCTGCACATCATTTTCTACACAAAGATGCAAAAGGCAATTAGTCTTCCTTCTGGCAATAGTAATCAAAATTTATATTCTAAAACTTTTGTCTCCTATAGTCTGTTTCATTTTTGCAACTCATTGTGGATAATTTAAAAACATTTTAAGGCTGTTGGCAAGTTTGGGAGCATCACTATTAAGTATTTTTCCTATATGAGGTTGTTTCCAGGCAGTTTACATTTTCTTGTGTACTGACTTATCTTAAATACTATTTGAATGGATTGTTACTCATTACTTAGAACAATTCAAACACATTTTAAAATTACTGCTATGTTGTACTAAAGCCACATAATTGTTTTATGTAATCAAATTGCTCATAAAGTACATGTATTGACTTATTGATAAATATGTGTGCTTTTGGTACTGGAATATTTGTTGATTCAAGCTTTTTTAGCTTTTTGTGGTAATTTGACCAAGTGTTCTTCTGGAACACTGATTAACCTGTTAATCTTGTTAAGATACAGTTCAAGGCATAAAACGTACAAAACACATGATGTCACATATAGTTGTATTTGTTTCAGATCTGTACTCTCTCTATAAGAATTTTAAGGGCTCGGAAGGTAGCTCAATGTCACAAGAGCCTGCCTGGCAAGCATAGGTTCTGAATTCAATCCCTAGTACCAAAACTGAAAAGAATTTTAAGGTCTACTATGCATAGTTTTAGATCAATGTGGAGACTCCACACAAAAGTAGGACTGGAAATCCCATTCAAGCCGGCTATCCCCCTACTGGGAATTTTCCCAGAGGAACTGAAAGAATCATATCCTAGTGATATGTGTGTACCTATGTTTATAGCACCACAATTTGTGATAGCAAAATCTTGGAAACAATCAAGATGTCTGTCACATGAGGAATGGTTGAAAAAGATCTGGTATTTCTATGGAATGGAGTATTACTCATCTATAAAGAATGACAAACTTGAAGCATTTATATTGAAATGGATGCCACTTGATCATATACTCAAAAATGAAATAAACCACACACACGTGTGCAAATATCGTACAGTCTCCCTAGTATAAGAAATCAAAAGAAGAAATACAAATAGGTATAACAACAACTAAAAACAATTTAGTCAGATAGTTAGGGTAAACTGTACTGCATATATTTCAGGGTACTAGTCAGCTTCTCTTCTGGATGGTTAACAACCTAAGTTTGCAGATCAAAAACTGAAGAAATGGAAGGGCTGCAAGGGCAGACAACAGTTTGGCCCTAGCCTTTCAAGGTCAGTGAAGACTTAGGACATAGGAGAACCTGTACTATAACATCATGGAACACAGTTGAGTCCTGAATTTTCTGATCAAGGAGATTATGGAGCCACAGAGGAATGTGATCAATGATCCATAGTGTGCCTAAGGAGAGTCACATGGAGAGAAAACTTTCTCATAGGCTTTCACAGACAGCAAACTGGTCAAACAATGGTCTTGACTCATCCACATGGCTGACATTGACAAAGGATCTACAGAGTGAGGTACAAGGTTACAGGATAAACCCTGAGGGGACTTGACTGACCTCATCAGATACAAAAGTCACATTTTTTTTTTTTTTTTTATATAGGTCTTGCTTTGTCTTGGTCTTAATCATCCAGCAGAAAAGTACAAAAATGAGGTATATAAAATAAGACCATAATAATAAGCTGAGCTGTAAATGGCTCTAGCCAACAACTTCTTCAGATATCTTACTATTATTATGGACTGCTGGAGACTGTGTTGGATTGTTTCACTGAATTCAAGTACCTCTAATGATTGTATGACCATAGAATACCCATCTTTGGCAGAACTAAACAAAACAAGGGGATACAAAGGAAGAAACATTCTGTGTTTGTATAAATAGTACACTTAGTATAAATATACAGTACTTCTGCATAATTCTATGAGAAGGAAGATTTGTACTAATAGTGTTTGGACAGGATATTCTGTCAGCTTCTTGTACTATGGATAACCGCTAGTAAGATAACAATGTTAAAAAGTATTAATTATTGAAATTGTACTATAATTCAGCTTTTAAAAAAAGATAAATATACAGCTACATTCTCTTAATTCATTGATTAGAGGCATCTGCTCTAATAGTGTTTGCAAGTAGAATATCATGTATGCACCTTGTACAACTAATGACCACTATGAAAACTATGTGCAATATATTAATTATTGAATCTGTCCTACTAATTTGATTTGAAACTGTCTCATTGCTATTTGTTCCTCAATAAAATAAAATAAAAAAATAAAAAGTGGTGCTTTCATAAGTCAACTGCTACTGTATTCAGTGTTTTCTGTCCATTTTGACTTGGATTGGCTTAAAATCGGTCATGTGCATACACATTTACATGTGCAATCCTTGGAAGTTTGCTGCAGGTTGTCCTTGGGCTTCATTTACTTCAAACTTTGCATCTTCTCTCCTCTGCCAGTTCCAGAACTGGGCACCTGAAGAAATTCATCTGTAGCACAACTCTTCTTCATTATTTCCTCTTTCTCTTCCCCTTGTCCTCCTTCTTCTCCTGTTGTCTTAGTGGATATTGAACCCAGGGCCTTCACAATGAGCTATATTCCTGCCTCTTGAAAAACAGGGTATCATTAAGCTGCTAAACTATCTAGGCTGGGCTGGAACTTCTGATTTTCTTGTCTGAGCCTTGTAGAATGTAGCATGGCAGACATCCACCCACATGCCCAGCTTTAGAATGGCCTTTAGCTCTGCATTTTCATTTTGTGATGCCAGGTAAGTAAATATAGTGGAAAAGAAGCAGTACTCGGAAAGCAATTGCTGTGTGCCAACTCTGCCTTTCCTAATGTGCTTTCGGCACTGAGACAAAGTACCTGACTCCTCAAATCAAAGCACAAAGACTCATTTAGCTCACGGCTTGTGGAGGTTTTATTCCATAATCAGATGGCTCCAAGGCAGAGTGGCAGGGCATGGGGGCAACAGTCCAAAGTGGCTGAAGACAGCAAAAGCAACAAGAGCAAATGTGGGGGCGAGAGCATGCCTCTTTCCCTCCCTTATGTTATATGCAGGCTCTCCCCCCCTGGGTGGGTCCCTTACATCCACATAATCCTGCTTCCTCTTGCACAGGCTCAGGATGTTCACAGAGCAAGAACCCTGGACCCTTGCTCAGTCACTTAGTTAGACTTCTAAGCTTTCTTTCACTTGTTTGTCTTACTGTTTACAAAGATAATGTTAAATTTAGGAGACTATTCATAATAATGTAAAGGTTCTTTTGTAGCAATTCCCTCTTAACAGTGTATTATTTATTTGAATTGAATTTTTCCAATAATTAGAAAAGTAACATTTTATAGTAATTTTTAATATTGTGGAAAACACAAAGGGTTCAGTACTCCTTGCCACAATGTATCCACCATTACAGGCAACATAACACAATACTGACAGAAAATCATAGTCTGAGTGTGTGTGTATGTGTGTGTGTGTGTGTGTGTGTGTGTTTGCTGTATTCCATTAAATTCAAACTTAACGTACACCAAATTGAGCCCTTCCATTATAGATTGGTTTCTTTAGAAACCAACAAAGGACAGCATTTTAGTGTGCAAAGATGTTTCTAGACATCATCAATAGCCAGGACATCAAGGAGAGGAAGTGGGACTACACAAAAAAAGACGTTAACCTGTAATGCAGAGAACCTTTGAGATAGCATCACTTATCAACAATGAGAGAGATCTCCTGTCAGCTCTGCACTGAACTGAGACCCCTGGGCCTCATGTCCCTCTAATTAATCACCAGGTAGCAGTGTTTTTAGGAGCTCAGTAGCTGTGATGGATCTAGGTTCTTGGCATCTTGAAGCAATGGTGGGGCAGGACACAAAGACATAGAAGTGAAAGCATAGATTTTCTGGCAATGATGTACCTTTCAGGATGGAAATGGGCCTGGAAAAGAGCTCATGGTTCCAAGGAAGTCAGGCATAAGAATCTACCTGTGATTTTTATATGGAGAGAGAAGCTCTTTTTTAAATTAATTTTATTGAGAAACAAATAGCAGCAAGACAGTTTCAAAACAGATTAGGAGGACAGTTTCATTAATTAATATATTACATATTGCTGACATCTTCGTAGTGGCTATTCAGAGTACAAGATGCAGACATGATATCCTGTCAAAACACTATTAGTACAAATCTTTGTTCTCATTGAATTAAGAGAGAGTAGCGGTGTATCCATCCTAAGTATTTTGTATACACAGATACAAAATGGTCCTTCATTTGTATCCCCTTTTTTGTTAGTTTTGCCAGAGATGGGTATTTCATTGCTATTTAAATATAGTAGGTGCATGAGCAGCTCTTTGACAGGGCAGTGATTCATTCTGATGTGGGGGAAGTTTTCCCCTTTCTCTTTAAGCAGACTTTTCATCTTCATATGGACCTTTGTGGAATAGTCATGGTGCCCAAAGTCCATGAGTATCTGTGGGGTTGTGAATACACAAGTCAAATATTATAATGAATCACAATTAAATTGTGGTTACTTTATTTTACTTCATAATTTATTAATTTCTATTTTATTACAACACAATCACACATTTTATATGCAATAAGCATTTTTATTTGTGCATGGTGTTATGTGGGAAACAAAATATTTTAAGCTTTGTTCTTCTAACATGTTCTACTTGATTTTTCTGTATTGTGCCTTTTAAGGAAAATTTTGTGTGTACCTGCCTCATGAGTGAAAGAATTCATTTATTTTATTTTATTTTTAAGTAATTTTTTTGAGAAAGAAGTTCTGAGATAGTTTCAGAACAAGTTAGTAGGACAGTTATAATAATTAACACATTGCATAATTTTTATCTTTGTAGTAGTTATTCAGAGTATAAGACACAGACACAATATCTTGTCTAAACACTATTAATTCAAAACTTTCTTCTCATTGATCTAAGAGAAAGTAGCTATATATCTATGTTATTCTGCATATACAAATATATATATATATATTTTTCACTACAAAATGGATCTTTATTTATATCCCTCTTTTTTGTTCACTTTTGTCAGAGATGTATATTCCATTGCCATTTGTATATTGTAGGTGCATGAATTCAGCAGAATAATCTAACATAGTCTAGTGGTCCATAAGAGTAGTAGGTTATCCACAAGACTGGCAATGTCAGAAGTTGTTGACTTGAGCCTTTTATAGCTCAGCATATTAATATGGTTTTACTTTTGTGGTTACTTTCAGATGTTCAAAATATCTCCTAGAAGATGTGCCTCATAGGTGTGGTCTAGCTGTCAGAGCAGGATTTTTTTTGTGGCTTTTAGGGAGCTGTCTTGGTTTCTAGAAGCTTAAGGTCCATGTGCCTATCTTGTCATCTCAACCAGGTGTGGCCTACTTATTAGAACTGGAAGCTATGTGGTTTTAGGAGGCAGTTTCCTCTTTTATCTTCAGTCCTTTAGATGACCTCCTCCTCTAGAAATTGTTCTATCTTCTGCTTACAGAGGGCTATCCTGGGAGGGAAGTGCTCTCGGCAAGGATGCTGTGACAGTGGATTGCTGTGTCAACTTGAGTAGAAGACACCCAGTTAAACGGGCTCATTGTAGTTCTGGATGTGCGATATGCACCCTAGGGGAAGATTGTCAACACAATAGTACACAGAGAAGGGAGGATTTCTTCTGTTTCTTCGGAGGAGCTCCAGGATTTGCCTTCACCTTGGATGTTGTCTCCTAGTTTACAATGCAGATTCTTCAGTCTTCCATCACTGATCACTTGGCCTGCTGGTAGGGACTCACTACAGTGAGCACCGACCTTTGCCCTTGGCATTGCTGGGGTGCAAACACATCTTTTGTATTCTTCTACACCAGACTGAGGGCAGCCATTGTAAGCCAATGTTGCAAATTCTTATGCATTAGCACCTTGAGCTAATTTTGTTTTTCTACTAAGGACTGACCAATAAAGAGACTCTGTCCAGTTAGAGAAGATGCTGAAGGATCTGACAGCTGCATGCCAATGCACTCCACTCACCTGGGATGAAATCCTTACCTGAAGTACGATTTAGTTGGTGCATGTCTGAGTTTACCATGTTTCCTTTAGTGAGATCCAAAAGATGTCTGCAGTCACTCCAACACTGCCTGATAAGACAAGAGTGACATAAAAATTAGCATGGAAAGACATAGTGCGGCTCAGGCAATTGTGACTGACATCATTTTACTTCGCAGATTTGACAAAATGAATGACCCTGTGAACAAATTATGGGGGCTCCTTACAGAACTTATTGCAATCCCATGCAAAGGGCCCCAAAGCTTAAGTAACATTAGCATCTATTAATCTTCTGAGTGTGACCCATGTGTCACATCCCCCCAAAACAAGCATCTCAGATGCTTACAGAAAGGCATTTCTCCAGACTGTGAAGATTAATATTGCACTCCTTAAACTGTTGCAGAAAAAGTTTGAAGCAGTTTGAGCATTTCTTTTTATAAGGTTAACATGATGTTGAAATACAACCCCCCCCACACACAGAGAGACAGAGACAGAGAGAACGTAAATTGCAAAAAAAACTTACATATATCAATAATAAACATATAAGAAGTTTATTAAAAATTGACACATTATAAGCAAGCTGTAACTCTGGGACATTATAATGTTTTCAAAAAAGCCACTCATGTGACTCATCATAGAAATAGATTGAAAGAGAAACATGGGCTTGAAGTGAAGCTCACTGAAAGCACGACTGCCAACAAATGAGAAGTGCTGGGTTTAAGATATTAAATAACTTGCAAGAGTTCATCTTAATAAAATACTCATAAATAGAAATAATGAACATTTCTTTATGGTACACAATTATGTGAATATATGTTTTAAATATACCTAGCCCTTTAAATACATACTTAATGAGGAAAAAAATTGAACTTATTAAATTCAATTCCAATGAGAGATTTGGGGGCATCTACATAAGATGAAAATAAATCTTACAGGGGCTGCAGAGATAGCTCAGTAGAATAAGCACTTGCTCGTTAACTACAAGGTCCTGAGTTCAATTCCTGGTATCACAAAAGAAAAGAAAAAAAGAAAAGAAAGCTTACATTGAAATGAAACACATAAGTGGAATTGAGAAAATGCTGAAAAAGAAAAAATAGAAGATATTTAGGTTTTATAGATGTTAAAGTACACACACCAATTAAAACAGTGCAAACTGTTACACACATACAGACAGATCATTAATATATGCCTTAAATCCCAGAACATAATCCCCAAAACACATAAAAATTTAATATATGAAAGAGGATAAAAGTTTTCAAAAATAGAGTTGGAAAATTGGAAAAATATATAGCAAGGGCCTGACATTCTACATATAAAAATGAGCTCCATATATTTAAAGATTCAATACAAATTGAAACCATAAATTGCTAAAAGAAAACATGGAAGAATTCTTTAAAGTGTCATATCTTATAACACAAAACATGAAAAACTTATGAATTCAACCACATGCCACATCACAGAGTAGAAGAAGATATTTACAATTGATATTGGAAATACTGAGATCACCCACTTTATTTTTTAAATTTTTGTTCATTTTAATGAGGAAAAATGATAAATAGCAATAAAACAGCTTCAAAAATGGGTTAGTAGAACATTTACAACAATTAATACATTGCAGATTGTCTTCTTAGTAGTTATTCTGGGGACAAGATTACAGACATGATATCTTGTCTAAACACTGCTTTCTCTTAATTCAATGAGAGGAGATCACCTACTTTAGAGAGCTTTAAAATAAAGAGAAAAGAAATCCAAAAGGGAAAGATAAATTCTTTCAACAGTTAATGCAACTAATTTGAAGATAACATTATGCAGTACAACCATTGTCAAATTTGTATTTGTTTAATGAAAAATTTTATCATTTCTAATGTTTGTATTCTTTGAAAACTAAAAATAAAAAACAAAAATACGGATTAATATAATAGCAAATACAAATGGTTCTTATAAATATAAAAGGATGCTTAGTCTAATAATAGGAATGCTGATTAAAACTACAATGAGGTATCATTTTCTACCTATAAAATTGGAAAAGTTAAGATCGTTTACTGACATAATATACAAGCAGGGTGTATGGGAGGAGTCGGAACTCTCCTGTAATGGGAACCTAATCCCAACATACTCCTAGGGGGGCAAATTGGCAGTATTAATTTACTTTACAAATGCACATCTCTTTTAATCCAGGAATTCCATTTCTAGAAATGTATCCTCTTAATGTAAATTATAGTGAGCCAATGAAACACTTGTTTAAGTAGGTCAGAAATGGTTGAAAATTTTTACTTTTATATGGCCTACCTCATTACTTGAGATGATCAAAATAATAAGAGTAAAAGGAAAAGTTCAAGCGAGCAACTTAAGTACCCGCAAATAGGGGACTGGTTAAATAAATTATGGTATATCTTTTCAGTGAAAAATCATGGAGATATTTCTACTTAAGTGAAATTGCTTCCTGAAACAACTCTATGTTAAATTGTTCAGTTAGCAAAATAGTATACATGGTATGAATTCATTGAAATAAAAATATAAAAAATACAACATATTTGTGCAATCTTTCTGGTATGCATATACAAAATGTTCCCCTGGCTTGATTCATGAGGAAATCATCATTATATTTGTCTTTGGGGAAAAAAAGAGATACATGGACATTCTAATAACTTGTGCAAAAAATACTCCAAATAAAGATGTAGCCCACATCTATGAGCCTCTGAAATACGTAAGCTTATTTTGTGTTAGGGTATTTCTTGAGTTTGAGGCAAGAGGATGGCAAGTTCGAGCTCAGGTTTGATAATTCAGAAATTCAGTAAGATTCCATCTCAAAATAAAAAGTGATGGGAGTGCAGCTCAATGTGAAGGCCTGAGTTCAATCTTTGAGAGAGAGGAAGAGAGAGAGAGAGAGAGAGAGAGAGAGAGAGACAGAGACAGAGACAGAGACAGAGACAGAGACAGAGACAGAGACAGAGACAGAGAAGAAGAATCACATTTCATGTAATACACAGTTCTAGTGTCAGGTGGCAGCTGAGAATAAAACAGACAAATTCCCTACTTGCTGTCTTGGGAGAGGAGACAATACTCAAAAATTCTACAAATGTCAAGAGGTGACAATGACTGATGGTGAAGTAAAATACAGGGCTTTTAGTAAGGCGATGTTTGAACAAAAGCCTTGAGGAAATAAGGATCAGTGAGACTCCTAGTGGGAAGCTGGGACCAAGAGAAAGCAAAAGCAAAAGCAAAAGCTCTGCTGCATGAGCAGCCTGCAAAGTCTGAAGATCAGTGGAGATCCATGCGTTTGTGTAGGGGCTATCAGGAGGAGAAGCAGGTGCTCAGGAGAAACACTCACTCAGTGAATCTTTTGGCTTTTAAACCAGAATAAAGTCATGTAATTGAGAGTCATTTCAATGCTGCTTTCAGATTTAAGAAACAAGAGTTGGATGCAAAGTAGGCTGCAAAGACCAGGCCAATGTGAAAATTGATCAGCATAACAGGAAAGAGAACGGGGTGAAGGGCAGCACTGAGAAGAACACGGCTTTGGAAGATGGCTCAGGCACTTGCCAATGAAAGCCAGTGCCCAGCAGCCTGAGGTTCCAACATTTAGGTGTTTACACGGTGCTTGTTAAAAGGAGGAAGCAAACGTACTTGTGGTGTATGGAAATGAACTCTGTAGAACTGAAAGTTTTTTATGTCACTTTTTCTAGGACTGAAAAATTTTCAACTAACAGAGATCTTTGATGCTCTCGGAGTGTCTCACTCAGCTGAACAAATATTGTAAAGCCTTGGAAAAATCCTCAGCGATTAAACTGGGTAAGGGCTTTGACCTTTTAGCCCTGTTTTTCAGAGACCTTACCAGAAGACTTTCTGAAGTTTGCTAACATGGCCTGAAGTCTCCTCTGTCTAGAAACTGTCTGGAAGCTATCTGCCCTGCTAAACACAGGCAAATGCTGAAGGAAGGTCTTAGACTAAATTCATATTTAAAAGAAATTTCTAAAGTTTGTACTTATTGTACTGAAGAGCACATGTGATCCTAAGATTATTCTTGCCTTTCCTCCTGCAATGCGCTTGTTTTAAATGTGTGGGGTCTTTTTTTGGGTGCATTGGTTCAGTGTAATATTAAATTTCCTACCATCATTGGTCAACAATGGATGTGGTGCTTTGAAAATTAGGGAGAATGAAAAACTAATCCAGGGATTATTCTCCAGAGTGATTTAGAAGGGACCAATAAGTAGGTAGCATTTTGAAAGAGATATCTTTAGGCTTCTTCTAACTCTGAGGTGCTATGAATGTGTGCTTCTAAAGTTCTACCTGTGCTTCACACTCCACTTTTACTATTTTTTTAGATCCACCTGAATTGTACTTATGTGATCAGAACTAAGAAAACAATTTTTTGTTGTGGGATTATGCACTGGATTATAGACAGGTTGTGTCTCTGGGCTCTCCCTGGATCACAAAAGAGGCTTTCTAGGGGATCTTGTGGTTAGACTTAGGGGAGCCACCCAAGATGGAGAAGCATTCTGGGAGACAGAGAAAGATGACACAGGGCAGGAAATAGAGTCAAACAATGGTGATCTTCTAGGCAGATTCCCATCCCTGGCCTGATCTCACAGGAATCCCAGGGAGTATAACATACTTCTGAGAGCTTGCCCTGGCTTAAGGCAAGGGGGCCAGGCTTTCATATTGCCGCATCATTGGGTCGCTGGCTAAATAATGCGCAGGAGGATATGAACTCCTAGGCTTCTGGGCTGAAGGCCTTCAGTAACTGGAGGGAGACCTGTGCTGTGGTTTGAATATGGTATGTATGTGTCCCCAAAGCTTTGTGTGCTGGAAGCTTAGCCCCTGGTTTGGGCTTTTGAGGTAGCAGAAACTGAAGAGATGGTGCAAGGTAGTTAGATCAATAGTAGCACAGTCCTCAGAAAGAACTAATGCTTGTTTCTTGGAGCTGAGAATGTTGCCTTGAGGGAGAGTTGTTGAAAAGAGTGAGCTTGACCCCTAGATGTGTAGCTTCCTATCTCAACGTGGGACCTCTTCTGCTCCCACCACCCTGACACCACCCATTCCCGAGGCCCTCACCAGAGCCAAGCTGCTGCTGGCTCTGTGCTCTTATGTGTATCTCCAGACTGTATGTGAAGTGAACTCTTGTACTTCTAAATCACCCAGCCTCAGGTATCTTGGTGCACCAACAGACAGCTACAGCAACCCCTAAGGAGAGTAGTAGGAGTGAATCATTATAGGTAAAACACACAGCCCTCCAGGGAAGACAGACAGTGAAATGAAAAGGAATCCAAGTGTATCTAAGCAGAGCTTTCCTGATATCTTCCACAAAAGTCAGAGGAAAGAATACAGATGTCTACTTCTAGTCCTAAACCACAAAAATGCTTTTTGACAAATTTACCCAGACAGATATTGAATGCAAAATGGGTGTAGGTGTTTCCTTCCTTCAGGACTTCAGGCTTAATACCCTATGAGTGTTGGAGAATAAAAATTGCAGTTTATCATCAGGGCTCTTTATTTTGTTTTTTATTTCAATCAACTGAAGGCTTAAAAGCAAAAGCTGAGAGAACAAGAAGTTCTGCCTGAAAACAAAATAAAGAGTATATTACATATATAATGAATTCCAAATATATGTGCATTATGGCATGCATGTATATGAATATTATTGCACATATGATATGCAGGTAAGAGATATGCATGCATATATACCTACATATATACATATGTTATATGTCATAAGGAAAAGAGAGGATGGTTTATTTTAAGGAACTGGCTCCTGTAGTTGTGGGAGTAGCAAATTCAAGGTTCTTAGGGGAAGCCAGCAGCCCTGAAATACAGGCAGGAACTGCACTGCTGTCTTCAGGCAGAACTTCTTGTTCTCTCAGTTTTTGCTTTTAAGCCTTCAGTTGATTGAAATAAATTCACCCCTGTGATCAAGGAAAATGTTTTCTACTTAAGGTCAGCTGTTGGCAGTCAGAAACCACATTCAAAATATCTTCATGGCAAAAATCTAGATTCATGCTGGGTTCTGGGGGCCAGCTAAGGGAATACAAGAAATTAACCTTTGCTTGGAATACTGTGTGTAACACTCAGGGACTTCTTAAACGTTAAAGGAATTTCGTGGACTCTAGCAAACACATGATAGACACTATAGGAAGTGAATTTTTCTGCCAGCTTTTAGAGTTGGAATCACTAACATTCTTGTATAGACCCCAGATCCAAGTTTACTCTCTTGTTAATCCATGTTTGAATTAAACTCTTATCACAGGGCTTAGTCTCAAGTATAACATTTAATAAATGAGCCACATGAAGCTATGGTTATGTTATAGGCTAAGAAGAAATTCATTAATGCAAATCATGTGAATAGTTCTTTTGGAATGAATACCATCTCACTTAGCTCAAGGAAAAACCTTAAACCTATCTGTAAATTGTCACAGTGTAAAAAACCTCACCGAGAAGGAATCTAGTAGAGAACAAACTTGCAAATCACAGGCACTGTGAATTTTGTCATTATGTTCTTTACTTCTGTCAGACTTGGCTATGCCGACTTAGACGGGTCCCTCCCTTCCAACAAATGATGCTTGTATTTGACAACAGAAAGCCAGCCCTGATTTTAGGTTGATGGCTTTCAATTTATTGCACCCAATACAGCTGAAGGATGCAATTCTCGCCCATTGCCAACAGCAGCTCTCCACGGAGATGGGGCAGGAGCTATCGCCCACAGAATCTCAGCGCAGAGGGATGAGGGCGGTTACCTGGCATGGTTCTGCTCTGTGTCCCAGAGCATAATCCCCTTGAGAATCATCCTTCTGAATAACAAAACTGCACTTAGTAAGTTGCCCTGCGAGTAACAGATGTTCAATATATGTACCTGGAGTGGAATTGGATGTGCTAGAACATTTATTTATAATTAGGTAAGCAGGTTATATAAGCTTTAACACTGACCTTGACATGAACTAAAAAATGATGCTCTTCTTCACAATTTTGTTCAATTTTAATTTTTTTATTTGTACATGTTTGCAATGCATAATGATTACATTCCTCATAGCACATGTACACAACACATCTTAACAAATTTGGTCTTATAAAAACAGCAGCCTTCATAAGTCTCTACATGGTTTATCAGGGCCAAAATAATAAGGAACCAAAAATCCTTGCTGGCATAGAACAATAAATGGGTGCTTGCTCCTGCAGTCCCAGGGTTCAGCTGATCTGTGCTGGGCTGGCTGGAATTGGCTGGATTTGCCTATGTTTCTGGAGACAGTTCCCGGCCAGGTAAATGTCTGCAGTTCTTGGCTGGGTTGACTCCACCTACTGGTGTTGGGTGGCTGCTGGCTGATCCTCAACAGCAGCATCTGGGATGAGTGAGGCAACTCGGCTCTGGCCTGTGCACCTTCTCTTTCAGTGAGCTAAGCCAGAAATGCTCTCCTGGAAGTTCCATAAACCCAAGAACAAGCTGAAAGGCCAGGTCTTATGATTTAGATTCAGTTGTCTCTCTAAAGCCTCATGCAACCTAGGTAGGGATTTGAGATAGTGATTGGATTACTGGGGCTTTTAAGCTAATTTGCTGTTAGGAGGTGGGGTCCAGTTAAGAAAAGGTCATCACTATGGTTCACTAAAATTGCTCAGTGGATTAAAGCTCTTACAAACAGGTTATAACCCAGAAAGGGCTATCTTCCTCCTTTCACTCTTTCTGCTTCCCATCCACTGTGCTGTGAGTAGCTGTCCTCTGCCATATCCCTCTGCCATACTAACCTGTTTTGGATCCAGCCAACTGAATTGTGAGCCAAAGTAAACCTCTCCTCTCTTAATGTGTAGGTGCTTGGTATTTTGTTCTAGCAATAAGGAGAGCAACTAAGACACAAAGTCTCCAAAGGCCCAAGCTCAGATCTAGAGAAAGCTCCCTTCTGTAGCATCTTATTGTCCTTGACAAGTCACAAGACCACTCCATACTTAATCCGTGAAGAAAGGAACTGTACCTGTCTTTCATGAGGTGAGCTACAAGGTCATATGGCAAGAGAATTCATACACTGAAGGATGAGCTAAAAGGGCTATCCTTGCAATGAGTCTGCCATGTGCTCCAAAGTAGTAGAATACAAACAAATGTTAGTAGTTCTGTTTCCTAGCACACCTGTATTAACTTATTATCCTCCTTAGTAAGAAGTCAGAAACAAGATGAACAACTTTGCTTTATCTCTACTTGGGAACCCTGATCACTTAAGGGTTATTGTGCCAGCTAAAGTTGGCTTAGGGCTGGCCAAATTGCTCAGTGGATTAAAGCTCTTACAAACAGCCATAGGGGCCAGGAGTTCGATCCCTGGGTCTGCTGTGCTGGTCCCCACCCAAGGGCACAGGCTGAGATAGCAATTAAGACTGGATGTGGTGGTGAATGCCTGTAATCCCAGCTCTTGGGAGGTTGTAAACAGGCAGATCACTATGAGTCCTATCTAGTAGTGAGACCCTGAACACTCTGTAGACCTTACCCTAAAAAAATAAAAATAAAAAAAGAAAGAAAGAAAGTTGGCTCAAGCTCAACCATTTCTCTGGGGCACTGGGCACAAAACTGTAACACTCTAGTGTCTCTACCCTTCCTTCTCCCCTTCCCTCCCTTACCCTTTTCTCCTCTTCCCTCCCTTCCTCTCTTTTTCTGTTCCCTTGTCTCTTTTCCTTCCCTCTCACCTTCTTGAGGTTTACTGAGTCTAGGTCATAGAGTGTCCTACCTCAGTGAACTGTTTATTCCCTGTATCTTACTAACATCGTATTTTAATCAATAGGATAATTAAATTAGTAGGCTTGGTAACTGGCTGTCACTTTATAACTGACCAATAAAAGTAGTTGTTATCATTACAGTGCAGATATTCAGAATATTTACCGTATTTTAGAAGACATCTGAAGTTTTTTGGTTGGCAAAGAATAAAATCAGGCTTAGTATAAATCCATTGACTCATTAAGAATGATCTCCAGGATGGTATATGAATGCCAGGATATGCACTCCAGAGTAGCCTATTAGGAACAGGGATCTCCTTTTATTCCTTAATTTTGAAATCTATGTGGTTGGTTTCCAGTTTGTTTGACTTTTGCACCTCTACAAACTTAATTCACTGGTGTTTTCTTATGAAAAAATGAAACAGTGGTCCACAAAACAAACAAGGACCCCTAGTTTCCCAGACATACGGCATTCATTTATCAGTGTTCATGTACATAATTAATAGCCTCAAATAGCTCTGACAGCCAGTTTGTGAATGCCAAACCCTAAAGTTACTAAGTTGGGATTTGGAGGTTTGCCACCAAGAGCCTAGTTAAACCTCTCAGTAACTCCTCAGTTAATATTTTAATAGGCTTCCCTGACATCAATGCCAACTGCTTGGACTCACTCTCCTTGTAAAATAAGAGGAGTGAGTTTAGCTTATCGCTGTATGTAGCCTCATCTTGTCTGAACCACTTGGAAAACAGGGCTTGAAGAGGTCAAATCAACAAAATGGAGAATTTTATGCAAACATTCAAATAAAAACATGATGAAAGTCATAGAGACAATGTTTATTACTGGCAGGTCATAAAACCATGCTGTTGACTTGTCCAAGTATCAACAAGCCCTTTTCCCAAGACACACCGAAGCATACCAGATTAGAAACCATAGTGAGAAATATAGTTGGAAGCATCACAAGTTGTTTGTAAGAGAGTTCATCTGACCTCGTTCACTTTCAGATGTCTGCTGCATAAATCCCTTTATGCTTCTTACTCTCAAAACCTGAAAATTCATTTTCTGTGGTAACAGTCAGCATTCATTTCTGTGATAACGTTACCTCCTAACACCCTGTTTGGTGACAAGAGAAGGTCAACCAGCAGGTAGGGTTCTAGAACTCCACTCTGAGAACTTTGGGAAGAGAAGACAGTTGATGGAGATTCTGGCCAATTGGGAGGTATCTGAGCCAGGCCTCTGGGCTCAGTGGGACCTTCCACATGGACCAACAGTGTGAGCTAGGGCAAAGAATAACTTTCCTAAATGGGTGAGTAGTGAAATGTGTTCTTTCTCCTTTTCCAGGAGGACAATAGCCCATGGTGGGGGATGGCAGGGGATTTTGACCTGGTTCAGTTCCTAAACCCGCATATTGTTTCAGAGTACAGATGACCCCAGTGTAAGTAGAAGTCCCACCTGAAAGTGATAGGGAATAGAAGCTGAATCTCTTCATATTATGAAGATTATAACAATAAGGTTAGTAAATCCTTTACAAAGATCAAAGAAGAGAATCTAATCTAATTTCATGCTAATAATATAATATAGCAGGTACATAGCAAGTGAAAGATAAAGATTTATTAAATGAAACACAAACTAGATTTGTTTTGAATCTTCCTTCTTTACAGTGGTCAGAGGGCCACTGAAGATAGTTTTCTATTTTAATGTTCATATCTCTTTAGGATTCATTCTTTAGAATACAAATATTTTCTCTGTAACTCAAAAATTCCTGTACCAATTTAAGTTTTTTTTTATTATTGATTAGTCAATCCATCAAGTCTTTCTTTCTTTCTTTCTTTCTTTCTTTCTTTCTTTCTTTCTTTCTTTCTTTCTTTCTTTCTTTCTTTCTTTTTCTTCCTTCCTTCCTTCCTTCCTTCCTTCCTTCCTTCCTTCCTTCCTTCCTTCCTTCCTTCCTTCCTTCCTTTTCTCTCTCTCTTTCTCTTCTCTCTTCTTTCTTTCTTTCTTTCTTTCTTTCTTTCTTTCTTTCTTTCTTTCTTTCTTTCTTTCCCTTCTTTCTTTCCTTTCCTCTTTCATGATCTTACAGTTCATTAATTTGTGGCCACATAGATTTCAGCTGCTAATATATTAACATTATCTAATACAACACTCTTTAGTTCAGTCTTCAATCTTAGAACATAAGTAAAGAATATCCTGTGGCATAATGTTGGAAGAACGCTTGCCTTTTCAATTGCTTCTTGTCTACATAGCTAAGTATGCTTGTCCTGATAAGCTGCCCCCAAAGACCTTCTTGTTCACGGGCTCATCAGCCTCCTGGGTGGCCCTGACTCCCCCTGGTGTAGTCTTTTGCACTTGTTTCACACTCTCCTCCTGAGCACCCAGGAAGCTCCCCAAATCTGCGGTCTCCAGAGCACTTTCTGTAGTCCTCATCTAACTACTGTAATATTTTAACTGATCCTTAATCACTAAATCTTATTTGTCTATTCCATTGTATAAACTACCAGAAGGCACTTTCTTAAATTAAAACACTGTCATTGAATAATTAAATGTCTTTCTAGTGCTTTAGATGATGCTGATCAATATATTCTTTGTGTGCATGATACTTGAAGATCCCTCCATAGTCTGCTTCCACTCGGCCTTCTCATCAGCTGCTTTCCCCAACTGAGTCTACACTAATTCTGATAAACCACAAACAGCTCTCTACTGCCTTATCTATTTTAAAATATCTTTGCTGTGTCTTTCTTTAGTCAAGTGATGATCTACTAATTCTTCAACAGAAGATGCAAGTGCTTCCCATGCTGATCAGCTTAGTTCCTCCGACGCACCTACTCCTCCCCTCATTGTTAAAGGTAATATTGCTCCATTAGGGATGCGATTATGGATCTAAGTTTGTTTCCTTTCCCTATTGCACATCAGCTTGTGGGAAGTGGAAGGGTTCAGGCTACTAAACAGTTATCATCATACAAATCAAGTCCATTCTTTTGCAAAGTTGAGGAATGCAACCAGGGGCAGAAACTAGATTAAAGGTGAAGTGTTTATTGGAAATGTAAAAATGATAAAAGGTTCCTGGTAGTCAGGAAGTGGGTTTCATGAGTTTTTCCAGCAAGTTATCCAAGCTGGAGATGATTTCAGGAAATCTTCAATTTTATAGTTAGTCTTGAGTAACTATGGCATTCAGAAGGACTACCTTACAATATTACTTTGGGTACTTTGGGTAGTTTGGTATAAAATATTTTTCCAACAAAGTTTTCAACTATATCTTGGTTTAAGGAGTAATTAAAGAATATAAATAGATAATCAATACATACACCACTCTTCGTAGTCTTGAAACCCTACTTATGTCTATGAAACCCCTAGACCAAAATCATCAGCTTTTGCTTTTTACTACTTTCTCAAGTTAGTGTTTCCTTTTTTGGGCAGAGTATCATTTTTGATTTGGGACCAAGTGGAACATTTTAGTTATGAACTTTGAAATTTGGAATGAAATAAAAATGAAAAAAGATTAAAACTTCCGAATTGCTAGTTCAGAGAGATTTTTATTCCAGAATATTTTTAACATTATTTTAATAGGAGCCAGTTGCATCTCATATACCCTTGAGATAGTCTTCTAACACAGATTGATTCCATCATGGCAGGGAGATTTTGACAGGCTTACCAAGCTCTTGCTTCTTAGTGTATATGTGTGTGTGTGTGTGTGTGTGTGTGTGTTTGTGTGTGTGTATGTGTGTGTGTGTTTACTCATCTATACCTCTCTTACAATTGTTCCCATGTTGGGACTGCAGGGCATGGATGACTGTCCCACCTTTCCTCATAGAGGACTTCTCATTTTATTTATTTATTTTAATTTAATTTAATTTAATTTTATTTTGTGGAACCAAGGATTGAACTCTGATCCTTGTGCTTGCCAGGCAAGTGCTTATTCTACTGAGCCATCTCCCTGGCCCAGACTTCTCATTTTAATCTTGACTTACTGCTGTTCTGGGATTAACAACTTTCAGTGTTCAAGAAAGATCCATCCAAATGATGATGACCTGCTTGTTGTAGGATTGTGGACCTTAGCCCTCTGACCTCACAGTTTGTAGCAGGCAGTGGTCACAAAAGCAGCCAGCCAGTCTCTTAGCCTTAGGATGGTCACTGAAGTGGCTTGCCTTACAATCTGGCTCAACAAATTCCAATGAATCAGGCTAATTTTGCATCTTTCTAAGGAGACAAGAGCTCAGTTGGAAGTACTGGCCAAGTGGTGGAAAGATAAAGGTAACAAGAGATACACACAAGAGACCACAAGAGTAGAGCTGGCTAAAGAATCAGGATCTCTTCTTTATTACTTGCTCATGCTCATTTTCTTAATAAACCTTTTTCCCCTCAAATTAAACCAAGTGAACTCTGTATTTCTAAAACAAAAGTTGAGAGAGATATCTGGGGAAATGCTGGAAAAAGTAAACTTAAATTCCTACTAAGTTATGGCATTGTGCATTTGGGTGATTTTCTTTGGCTCACCTACTACGGGAATAAGATATTTTTTTGTGTCTACTTTGTGCTGGGCACTTTACATAACTTATTGCATTTATTTCAGGACCCTAAGATTGTAAGTTTGTCATCTCATCTGAGGGACATTGATGGAGGGTCAGTAACTTGACCTTGACTCTGCATATAGAGTTTCAACTCATTTGCCTGGTTTCAAAGGCATAGACCCTTTTCACAGGTGAGAACTGTTTCTGAAGACTCACAAGTACCAGGGGCAATGGTCAAGATATAGTTTTGAAAATTTGATGCTCTCTTAGTTATTTTTCTCACTGATGAAACAATATTCAACAACCAAAGTTAAAAAGGAAAGGTTCATTTAGCTCACAGTTTGCAGATGTCATAGCTGCCTAATGCCAAGGCAGGCTGGCATGACAGAGTGGAATCACAGAGGAGACAAACAGTTCATGGCAAATAGAAGATAGCAAAAGAAGCAAGCAATAAACAACAGGGGGCAGGTTCTTTCTGTCCCTTTTATAGTGTTTCCCAGCTACCTGCTCATCAGGCAGGACTCCCAGATGCGACACCCTTAATCCTATTCAGAACAATGCCAAACCAATACGTGGACTAATTTAGTAACCACACACCCTTAATCTTAGCATCACATACTCTAGAGCCAGCCATTTCTTAAAAGCCCTGTTCATTGTAGCTTGAGGCTTTGAGGCACTTCTAGACAGAAACCACAGTCGATGTATCTTGCCATGTCCCACTTCCAAGGGCACTGTGCCTCTAGCTCCCTTTGTCTGTCTTTCCCTATGCATCCCTGCTATGTAGCTACTTCCTCTGAATTTTTCCAAAGAGGCTGGTGGTGGGTCTTTTTACTCTATCCAAGGAGAGGCAGACAATGAAGTAGTCTGCCCAAAGTTTCACAGTGAGGTCATGCAGGAATCATGACAAAAATAATAGGAACTGCAGAAGCAAAAGGGGGGGGGCTCTCCCCTGGAGGAACACAAGGCCTTGTGGACACTCTCAAGGCCTCTGGTGCTACACTCTCTTTTCACTTGATCAGTACTCTGCTGTGCCCTTCACTGTGAGTCTTGGCTTGCTATGGACTGAGGCCAGGGGTGCACTTTATTGTCTGTCCTATTTAACAGCATTCGCTGTCTGGGTTTGATCAGACTCATAAGCCAGGAGTGAGTCAGAGGCTTCCTCCTCCAGAGAGTCTGCCCTGGTCCCCAAGTCTGGGCACAACTTCCCTTTTTAATGTTCTCATCCCATTTATTGTCTTATCTTCTTAATTTGTGTTTCCCCTTCCTGACAGCTAGGGCCACATTTGTTTGTCCTTTATGCCAGGCTCCAAAGTGTCTGGTTCATAGATGATATTCAAAAAGTAATGATGGAATAAATAAATTAATTAATACATGAATTGAAATGTCTACAGAGTCATTAAACAATAGGCAAACCCAATAAGGTGAGGAGTGGAGCTCAGCAAGCAGGAATATACAAGGAGTCCTGCTTATTGAGTGACAAGTAGGCTCCAGAGATTCTCTGATGCTGTTTCACTTAACTTTCAAACAGAGCTATAAGGTAGATACTCTACAATTCACAGTTTAGGCAGAGTCAAGCTAGGATTCACCCTGATTGCAAACTCCTCATGCTTGAAATCTAGAAATCCAGTAAGAATCAGAGCAGGAGAGCCCGTTGTCTCTCTGCTCTCCAGAGCAAAGCTGTGCACCGGCTGTGACCTGGCCAGTGGGCAGCAAAGCCAGTGGCCCTGGTGTCAGAGTTCAGCTCTCTCTGAGAGACTGTCAGCCTGCCCTGGAAAGCAGATCCCTGAAGCTTCACTCTGTTTGTCAGCATTTCTCCTTCTGCCTGTGCCATGTTTCTTCAGAGTCTGGAGTGAAACCAGCCCCGCTCTGCACAATCAAGTCTCTCCCATTACCCAGGAGCAGCCAGTCTAGCTTGGAGCATTTCATCTGCTGTTTTCTCAGAGCTGTGGTGCTCTCCCTTGGCGGGCCCCCTTCCCTTCTCTCAGTAAGGTGGAATTCTCTGATGGTAATCTTAATTACAAGCACATGATGTTGCTCTCTGCTACTGCTGGACTTGCAACCTTTAGTTTTAAAAGGCAAAAAGAAAAACAACATAACAGACTCATTTTTTTAGAATATGTTTTCAGTCGAGGGGCAGTGTCTGTGGACAGAAAAGAGACTGTCAAATGCTTTCTTGGAACAGATTTGCATACTAAGCACGAATGCGAAGCAGGTAGCCATGTCAGGCAATTACTGCATCAGCAGAATAATGGTTTATAGCTTAATGTGGTGGTCACAGGATTTGAATCTCAGAGACTTGTTGGCTTACAGAACGCTAATGGGGAACTAAAAACTCCAAAAAGCATCGTGATGATCTTTGCAAGACCAGGAATTAGTCAAAACAACATTTTTGTAAACCGTGCTGATTTATTTAACTCATTGCAACCTGCCTTTTCTTCCATCTTTCTCCTCTGTCACAGAGCAAGGAGCACACACTTCAGAGGCGAGGCTGCCCACGCCTGGACTGGGCTTACCGTGGGCCTTTATAGGGGTGAAGGTAGAAGTCGTGGGTAGAAGCTGAGAGCATGACTTGGTCTGTTCGCCGTGTGTGCTGGGTTTTGCCGTCTTGCAGTCCTTCCTCTCACAGTCCTCCTAATGTCTCGGTTACATCACAGAGCAGTAACAGGAAGGACACATCCCAAAGCCTCCTTCAGCCAGGGAGATGCACTCGGCAAGACTAGGGAATCGAAGGGCAGGAAAAGCCGTGATTTCTTGGAGTTAGTTTTAGCAGTGTTTGCTCAGAGGCGCAGCTCAGAGTAACTGAGAAGCAGTGGAAGTCATTCAAGATTTCCATTATTACGATGAACACCAAAGGAAATAAACTTGTAACAAGGAAGTTAGCTCAGAGTGTTAGTGGCTGGCTCTGCTGCTTGGGGCGTGGCAGGGGGCCACACTGGGGCAATGCATGCCCAGCCGCTACCGCTGTAGTCTGCTCATGTCTCAACATTTGGATTTCTCTGGGAAAATTTTACATTTCCAAAACTTTATGAGTGCCTGCATGATCTTCGAAAGAGAACATTGCTTACCATGAAACTTTCTTTTTATTTTTACCATGAAACCTATTTCATGCACATATTTTAAAAATATTATAGACATCCACCTTTTGGTTAGGTAGAGAAGGTGTAAAGAAATCAAATGAATTCCATGTTCAGCCTTAGATCCCATTTCCAAGATACTTCATTACATATGTAGTATTCCGAAAGTTTAAAAAAAAAAAAAAAATTGAATTCTGAAACATGACCGGTTCTAAGCATTTTGGACAAAGGTTTCTGGGCCAGTATGTCCTAGTACTTTTAATATCTATTTTGTGGAAGTAGAAATCAAGACTCAGAAAGATCAAAATCACCTATTAAAAAAGTGGAGAAGAACATGACCCAGTCGGCGTAGCCCTTTCTACCCTGCTGCTTCTCCAGGGTAGCTGCGGATCTAAGAAGCAGTTTCAGAGCTGCCCCAACACCCTGTACGGAAGTAGTTCAGGCACGGTCAGCCTTACGTGCTGCGTTCAGGTGCAAGGACCCAATAGCATCGTAGTTTTTTGTTCGTTTTGTTTTTGATTTTTGTATTTTAGGGAAGGGTCTACAGGGTGTTTAGGGTCTCCATACTAGATCGGACTTGTAATGATGCACCTGGCAGCCTCCCAAGAGCTGCCACCACTCCCAGTATCAGTCGCCATTGGGGCTGGCATGGGAGGTGCAGGGATTGAACCTCCGACCCCTGAGTCTGCCTAAGCAGGTGCTTTAATCCACCGAGCTATCTGGCCAGGCCCAGTTTCCCATTATTTTCATTCTGTTCTTTTCACTTGGATGCCCATCTCTTCACCTACCCCATGTTTTTCTCTAGGGTCTCATTCATGTCTCGCTTTTTCTATGAAATCTTCCTGGGCCAGACCAGCTTTTCGACAAAATCCTTTGATACTGCTCTGCTTGCATAGCTCCAAGTATACATCATAGCATTATTGGTTTTTTCTTAAGTGGATGCATTTATTACCTTGTCAAGTACACTCCATGAATCAGAAACTTGGTGCTCACCTTGCATCTGCACTTCCTAGCTGTGCTTATATCTTGACTACATCATTAAACTTCCCAGAAGCCCAGTTTCCTTACCTGAAGTAAAAGAGACAATAGTATTTTCCCTGCCAGATTCTATAAGGATCAAACAAGATGGCAGGACCAAGCTCTTTTATAATCGCAAAACTCATCACAAATGTTTCCTTTGTGATTACCACTGTGACTATTAAAACATTCTTATGCTCCCTGTATACACTACGAATAGCTATCTACAAACCTACTGATCAGAACAATCTCATTGGTGAGCAGTCTGTGCACCGTGGGCTGACTGAAGATCAGGCAATGACTTCTCTGCACTGGATGGGGCTGGCTGCTCAGGACTGGGGTGATTATGGTCAGAAGGGTTCATGGAGTGATTGTGGTAGGCAGGATGCTACATTAATACCCAGTAAGTCGTGCCCTCTCCATAACTGTGAGTGGAAATCTGTGATTTACTCCAGCTAGCAGAATGTGGCAAAGTTGATAAGATTTCATCATTTTGCAAGATAACATGTCTGACAAAAGTAAATCTCCAACAGACTTTGAAGAAGCAAACTGCCTTGGTTTAAGAGGGACTAGGTAAGAGAAGGACGTAGGGGATTTCAAGGGCCCCACTGTGTCATTCTACGCCCAGATTATCTTCCTGGACTCATTTGGAAAGATGCAATCGCAATGTTTCCCTGCTCCTTGTACACAAGAAGAATCCATCTCCATCAGCACCCAACAGCTACAGGAAGACGCACACGTGGGGAAATTGGTGTCTTGCTGCATTCCTCTCCCCAGTATTCCTTTCCTCACCCACATCAGAGTTAAAGAGTTCTCAGGATGCTGGCGTTTTTGATCCTCTCTGTTTGTTCATGTGTCTGCCTAAATTTCAGAACCTGCAGTGGCAACTGGGGGCCATGTGCTGCTGTCAGCAGCACCCTTCAAGGAGGCCTCCCTGCTTTTCCTGTGCATTCTCAGGGACCTCAGGAGCAATCTTCTTCTCTTTTGCCAGATTTCTTGTATTCATGATGGCTCTGACTTCTGTGGATGTGGAGGAAAGGGCTCCATAGAAGTATCCTGTGAAGAAATGCAAGGTCAGAGTAGGTACTTGCCATGCGCAGCATGGAGGCAGCCAGAAGGGGTCCATCCTTCCAGGGCAGCTCTTACGGTTTGTATCCAGGTGTCCCCCCTAAGCCTCATAAAGTCATGGGGGAACTTCTAGAGGTTGTGATTAATTCATAATCCAGTACTGGGATTATGGGTATGAGTGCTACACTCAGCCTGGGGTGGATATAAGGGAGGAGAGAGATTTGCCTCTGTGGTCACTGCAGCTGTGGATCCTCTCTTTACTTTGTGCTGTTTTCTGCCACCATGAACTGCTGTGCTCTGCCATGTGCCACTCTGCCTTGGAGCCCAGAAGTATGAACTGAGACCTCCACTAACTGTGAGCTAAATAAACCTTTCTTTCCTCAATTTTGGGTGTTGGGTATTTTGTCTCAGCAATGAGAGGAAAAATAACTGAGACAGCAGCCTTACCTGCCAAGACCCTTCAAGGCCACTCAACAGTGTGGTGGGATGGTGGCCACGAGGCTGTACTCACTTGGTTTATCTAATATCTGCACAGGCAGAGTCATACCATAAATAATGTGACCTCAGAGTTCATGTCAGAGTTGTTGATAGGCCTTGATTCAGTGTTGAGGGAGTGCCAGGGAAGGGGTAATGTTCAAAGACATTTTTCTTGATTCCAATACTTAAGAGCAGATGGTAAAATAGCTCCAAAGATGCTTAAAATGTGTGCTCACTCAAAGTGCATGTTAAAGTCCTCCTACACAGCTGCAGTGAAGAGGCTGCAGTGGAGAGAAGAGCAAGGAGGTCGGATGGTCCAGGAAGACAGGAGAGCCATCTCCCAGAGGGTGTTAGAGGTGCTGAGGTCTTTCCCTTAGGATCATTTGGTCCTGGGAGATAGCAGCTGTGAACAGCTGATTAGAAACACACGTAGGAAGAGCAGAGATCTGGCAGAAGAGAAGCTGACTGCTCCTGAGAATCCGGGGAATGCACAGGAAGCACAGGGAGGCCTCCTTGAAGGGTGCTGCTGACAGCAGTACACGGCCCCAGGTCGCCACCGCGGGTTCCATGCTTCAGACACGTGAGCAAAGGGGAGGCCTTTCAGCAGGAGGCTCCCATACTCTTTTCACTGCCTGAACTGGGCCCCTCTTGCCCAGGGTCTAGGTTTAGGGTTGAGTGGAGACATTGGAAGTCAGCTGATTAATTCTGGAAACAATCTTAAGCAAGCAGAGCTTAGTTTTAGAGGATGATGAGATATGAGAACTGGAAAGGATTAGAGGAGTCATGGAATTTAGGGCCAGCTGATAGGCTGCTCTGGATATTTCCATGGTGATTTCCAGGAGTGTGTGAGGAAGGCAGTTGTAGCCACAGAAAGCAGCATTGTGACAGTGACATCTAATGATGACCACAGAGTTAGGAGCAAGACTGTGGCCTCATTCACTCTTCCTAAAGGCCAGCTTAGAAATCTACAAAGAAAGAACTGAGTTCCAAGAAAGGAAGCAACATTTCCAAGATACAAATCCAACAGGCGATTGAAGAGCAGATGTCATACTCTGATTAGTTTACAGCTCATTGGGGTCCCCTTTTTCTGTGTAATGTGTATTTTTCTTTTTTTAAAATATATTTTTTAGCAATTTTATTGAGAAAGAAGTAGCAATGAGATAGTTCCAGAACAGGTTAGTAGGACAGTTACAATAATTACTAACTGCATATCGTTGTCTTCATAGTAGTTGTTCCTAGTACAAGATGAAGACATGATATCTTGTCTAAACACTATTAGTTCAAAACCTTCTTCTCATGAACTAAGAGAAAGTAGCTGTATATTTATACTATTTTGTATATACATACATATATATATATATATGTATATATATTATATATATAATAGTGACATGTATTTTTCTGTTTCAGTTCTTAGTCATTAATTCAAACATGGGATTTGTTTTTTATCTTTTGCAAAGGACCAATGTGGATGGCCTTGGTTAAATCCTGGGATAACACAATTTTAGTATTTAGCACTGAATGGTTGTTGTGTGGCAGAAACTGCTTTCAAAACTCTAATTCTTACATGCTGGGCCAGCAGGCCAAGTCCATAGACTCTGGAGCCAGGCTTCTTGGTTTCTAGTCTTGCCTTTGACTTTCCAGCTGCAAGAAATTTATTTAAACCCTCTGCAATTCCACCTTCTTGTCTCATGGAAACAATAATAACAGTGCACACCTATAATCTCAGCAGTTGAGAGTCTGAAAACAGGAGAATCACTATGGGTCCAATCTACGTAGTGAGACTCTGTAGACCCTGCAGACCCTGTGCTAAATGCAGAAAAACAAATAGTGGCATATAATGAGGGTCTTCATCAGTGTCAGTCCTAATTTCCAATTTAATGTTCACAGCATCACCATAATATGCATAGGGTTAGAATATCCATTTTATGGAACAAACTAGATGATGCCTTGGCCATTGGCCCGTTACGTGATCTTAAGCCTCAGTTTCTCAAGCACAATAGGACATTAATCCAGCCTAGTATTATCATAATAATGTATGAACTAAAGTATCAAGGATAATGAAGAGCAGCTTCAGACATGAAGATCTTTCCCAATGCTGTATCATTAATGGATGCTCTTCTCTTGTCCTATCACATGTGATGTTCATTTTTCAATATGTTCACGCATAAATTTCTTTCCTTTCCCTTGTTCTCCCTTGCAAGCCATATCTCAGGAAAGAGTGCCCCTCAAGGCAGGCCATAGCCCTGACCCCGAGCCAGGTGTGGTGGCATCTCACCTGGAGGAGCAATCTCTCCCCAGACAGGACAAGGCTTGCTTTCCATTTCTTTACTCCCTTCCTCTTCTTCACTTCTACTGACCCCTTTCTGTGGAGCAAATCACTGGTTCCATCATTGGACAATTGTAGCAGATTCTTAAGGAAAACTTCTTTACCTATGCTTATTTTTCTCTCAGGCTTTTTGTATAATTTAGCCAAATAGATTTGTGGAAAATGCAAAATTCATTTCATACCTTTCCTGAAACGTACACTTAAAGCCTTAGCTTATAGGAAAGGACACACTCTTTACTGAGAGAGAAGAGGGCTGGGTCACTTCCACCGGTCCTTGGGCTGTCATTCTACCAGCCTTGTGTCTCTACCCCCTAGGCCTTTGCATGTGCTGTCTTCTGCAAAGAACAGATCTCTAAGCACCAACCTTATAGAGTTAACTCTGCTAGAATGCTTAGGGATCAAAGCACAAAGGGCAGAGTGGGGTCAGAGCATGCTCTTGCAGCATTGCAGGTCATGCATTCTGTGAAGGACCTCCTCCAACCAGGCTCTGCCTCCCAACAGCACAGCCAGCTATTTGTGTATCAATGGACTAATGCATGATAAGAACAAGGTCCATAGTCCAATCACCTTTCACAGCCCCATATCTGAATTTGAGGAATTTGAGGAACATGTTGGAGCAAAATCATAGCAGGCGGTGAAGGACACCAGGAGCTAGAATTAGATGAATATCTTTTGCCAAGAAAATGACTCCTGTTTTAGTTGCTTCTAACATCACATTTCTACTCTTTATTATATAAAGAGGTGAAAACTTCTGTTGTTCTCAACAGCTGAAAAACAGAGCAACCCAACAAAAGCCAAGAATTGTGGACGTTACTTTTAAAATTGGAAGACCAGTAAGGGCTTTTGATGTTTGAAAATCAAAAAGATAAACATTTGTAACTGCATGGATTCTAGAAGCCTACACAATGGTTAACAGCAATTGCTTCTTAGAAGAAAAACTATGAGTCTAGGGGTAAGGAAGACACTTATTCTTAGTGTGTACTGTTTGGTTTTTAGCACATGCATGCAATATTTTGTAATTAAAATTAGTTTGTTTAAAAAATAGACTCAAATTTTTTCATTGCAAAATTCCCACAAGAAAAGCCTTTCCAATGTGGAAAATGTAAATACTAGTTTAAAAATTGCCTCAATTTAATTAGTACTTACTATGTGCTTGTACTAGTTGATTGATTGTGTCAATCTGAGAAGTTTAGAAGCTTAACTGAATTGGCTTAGCAATTCTATATATTAGGGTGTAGAAGACACACTTTGGGGTGTAGATGACTGAGCCTAGGGCTGCTTATCAGTGAATGGTATGATAGGAAAATGAGGAAGGGTGGACCTGCTTCTGTTCTTTTGAGGAGCTCCAGTCTTTGCCTTCAGTTTTCGTGTCATCTCTTGGTTTCCAGCACATGCTCTGTGGCTTCTGCATCAGAATCTTTTTTTTTTTTTTTTTTTTTTTTTCCTTTTTTGCAGGGCCTCACTACACAGCTTGGACTTGTAGTGACCCTCCTGTTTTCAAGCCTCCCAGCACTGAGATATCACAGGCATGTACACCACTATGCCTGGACTCAGTCACCAGCTCAGTGTACCCGGATGTAGGGCTGCCATGGCATGAGGTTCCAGGGACTGAACCCTGGTCCCTGAGCTTGACTAAGCAGGCACTTAGTCCTGCTTAGTCGAGATATCTTTCCAACCTTCTGCATCAGAATCTTCGGCCTTCTGGTGTAGACCTTTCAGTTTTCTATCACAGATGCACTAGACTCCTGCAGGACACTGCAGTGAGCTCCTGATGTTGGACTGGAACCTTTGGTCTCCAGTGTGCAGAAGCCCTCTGCATGCTTCCTCATCCAACTCTGTGGCTGACTGCCGTAAGCCAATCTTGTAATTCCTCATACTTTTGTATATCTTGTGTTATATCTAGTGAAACACTGACTGATGCAGTGCCAAATAATTGATACTCATTTATTATTTAATCCTCACAACAAGCTTGTATGGTGAGTGCTAATATATCCATCTCACAGATCATAAAATTGAGATCCAGTGAAGTTAAACTTGTTCCCCCAAATCACCCAGATGACTGGCAGGTTTGGGATTAAAAACTAGATTTGTTTAGCTCTGAGATGTACGGTTCTTAAACAATGCCAAGGTTCCTTTACAAAGTGTGGTAGTGAAAAGAAAAAACAGGAAGAGACACAACTAACTCTCACTCTTCACTGGAGTTATTTTGCTCAACATTGCTGGAAAAACTGAATTAGGCACTGCCCAGCCATTGCTTTGAGTGAAAAATACAGGGTTAGTTTCCTTTTTTGGTCCATTGAGGCATATATAACTTTATTCTTTAGTCATTGTTGTTCAAAGATACTTTAAAAATATATATTGATGGGTTTTGAGCCTCAGATGTAGTGAAGAGCAACAGAGGAAGCCATAGGGTGCATACAACCTCCTGGGATTTAGGGGCTTGAGCCAGCACTTTGGTACTGTGGTTATTTGGGGGCCACTTCATACAACATATCATTAGTGAACATTTTAAAAATACATCACTAACTAGGCTTTTGTTCATAATATCAGAACTGAACCTGAAAGGAAATCAAAATTTTAAATAAAGCCAGTCAAGAATGCCTGCCCTATCCAGGTGACACATCTGGACAAGCCTCATAATCAGACATTTTTTTCTTTACGTAGCCCATACTTCTTTACTTGATTATCTTGTAATGGAACTTGAGATGTTTAATCTCCCTTAATAACCCATGATGTCACCCAACCCTCCAATCACAATGCCCCAAATCTTTCTTTATACCTGCCCACTTGCCCTCCTTGTAAAAATCCCAACCCCACTTGTCAGGGTGTTGACTCTCTGGGAGAGATCCCAGTCAGACCCATTGGTGTCGCAAACTGCCTCCTAGACCTTCTTAATGCAGTTTCTCCCTGTGTTTGATCTGTTTTCCATAACAAATCCAGAAGGTAGCATGTTGTCTCACTGACCCTTTGCTGGAAATGTGAAAGTATGCTCTGTACATGCCTTCAGATGACCATGAGACAGCCACAGGTAACAATGTACAGGTCATACATAAATTTTAGGAAGTGGAAAAATTCACAAATATGTAATCCACAAATAATAAAGATTATATACCACCATTCAGATCAATTTCTTCTAGTATTTCTGAAAAAAAATCACTGAGACTTTTCATTACTCACATCAGATTGGAACTATATCACTGGGATCCATGAGAATCTAGCTTCTCTGATCCCCTGTTTGTCACTGCAGCTAGTCCACAGCACTAGTCCCTGCTAGCCCTATTATTTGCTCAGGAGCCCACTTCTTCCACTAAAAAATAAACACCACGAAAATAGCCACTTCATTGGACCCAACCTCACATCTTTCTCCCCTCTTGGAGTGCTTGTCCCCCAGTAAGTACTTGGTAAACACTTTGCTGAACAAGTAAGGAAGTGAATGAGTACTACACGCTGCATGTGGTGGTGAAAGGGCAGCACTGCTATATTGCAAGTTCTCACCCTTACAGGTTCTCTCCAAGGCAGTTTGCTGAAACTGCCAGGATTCTTGTCTTGTAACCCTGCGTATTAAACATCCCCACCCACACTGTAAGAGAAAGCCAGCCCAGACTGTGTTTCTGAAATGCTGCTGAAAATGCGAAAAGGTTAAGCCCAATGCTAAAACCACTGACATTTGAACAGCCTCAATGAGAAAGTAAAGTAGTTGTGAGAAACATTCATTGGAGGTTTTATGCTGGAGGTGTGGGTGTCCATGGTAATGACTTAAAGAAGATAGACTTGCTGGGATTTGTATGGTGTGTGTGTGTGTGTGTGTGTGTGTGTGTGCGTGTGTGTGTGTGTTGGAAGTGGTGTTCATTAAAATAACTACACTCATATGCTAGGTCCTTTCCACTGAAGGCAGGTGGAGCATGTCGAATGGTGGCTCGACCTTAATTATCAATGCATCATAAACAATGTTCTCTGCTGGGCAAACTCTCCTTGCACTGGAATACAGTGAGAGCTGCTTGTCCTAACTTTGCTTCTAGAACGAAATCAAACCTCATCATCTATAAGAAGCCCTTGTTGACCTCCCAGGGGAGGAGCTTTTCCTACACAAACCCTATAGACCTCTGATAGCTTGTCCATAGCTAAACTCATCAATTTTCTTTCTGGACCCACAGAAGTTATACTTGTTTCTTTCTCTCCATCTTCTACTCTTAAGATGAAAGTAGCTTTTGCATATAAATTTGACTGGGCCATTTCCCTGTTTAAAATCTGTGAATGTTCTTCTTTGGATAGAGTCATGGCATCATGTTAGGCTTATTCTGTTTGATTCCCATTCCCAGGTCCACAGTGGAAATAATTGTGACCATGAGACGATAGCATTGGAGTGAGCAGATAGTAGGACACAGGGATTCATTAGTACTCTTTCTTCACTTGCATATGTTCAGCTTGGCAGTGTAAGCGCCTGCCTGGCAAGTGCAAAGACCTGGGGTAGATCCCTAGTACTGCATGCAGTGCCAGCCCCAGAAACCCTGCTGGGCTGTGCTGGTCACTGAAACTGGGTGTGGTGTTGCAGCCCTGTCACCCCAGCACTGGGGAGGCTAAGAAAGGTGGATCACTGCTAGTCTGAGCTGTACAGTAAGAACCTGCACCAAATAAATAAATAAATAAATTTTAAAAAATTAAAATACATATTTTTGGAAAAAAAAGGAAGGAAAAAAACAGAGGCACAGAGGAAAGAGGAAGGAAATAAAGCAGGGAGGAAGAAAGGGAGAAAGGGAAAGAGGAAGCAAAGGAAGAGAGAGAGAGAGACAGAGAGAAAAGAAATTATGCTTTTTGTAGATGCCTGGTTCTTAGTAGAATCTTGAATTTGAACTTTCCTGGAGAGAGAGGTTGTGGACCAACATTTACAAAGCCCTGAAGGTTACATTGAAATTTTAGATGAGTAATATCTCATACACTTGATGGGGACCTAATTTGAAAGCCATTTTCCAGGGCTGCATCAGATTTACATGTGTGCATGTACATGTGTGCATGTGCGTGTATATGTATAGTATGTATGTGTGTGTCTTCCATTAATGCTTTCTCAGTTTCATTAGTTTGATTAGTTTATCTGACTCAGAAGGTATTAAAACTACATTTCAATGGGTATTACAAAGACTAAAGGTTACAGTGAGTGACTGGCTTGCTGGGATGACAATGGTTCAGGATGACTTGAGTTTGATGTAAGAATTCCAGGAGACAAGTGGTAGAAGGAATGTACTGTGAGATTCAAATGACTGAAGAAACTAATCTGCAACCAGGGAAGAGAAATGCCTGAGCAATGAAATAAGAGTGCAATTAGGAAGAGACAGGCAAAGCTGGTAGAGATGGCTTAATAAGAGCAGCAGCAAGAAGGGCTCACTTTCATTGTGTGTCCTACTATGTATGTGGAACATTGGGCTGACTTAAGTGATGGGGTCAAAGGTGACTTGGGCTGGTCCATTCTTTTAGCTTGGAGATCTAAAAATAGATGAGATACCTAGGAGGTTGTGCAATAAATAGTGCTTCCTGGAGTACCTGGTGTTTCAGATGGTTTAAAAGCAGCAACCATAACATTAATGAATAAACAAGAAAAGGCAGTGTGAGCATTTGATCTTCACCATCTGATTTAATTCCAACCTGGCTGTTTAAACCTGGCTTTTCTCAGGGTAGGTGAACCGCCAACCTATAGCTGATTCCTTTCTCCAACAAATGTTATGCTTATGATGTTTTAGGTAAAGCAGGAGAGGAAAGACCTGATTCCACAGCAATCCAGAAATGTGAGAAAGGTAACATTTTTCAGAAGTTTAAAATCCTTGAACCAGAACAGGTAAATTGAACTCATGTACATCACTTAGGCATTCTTCTTAGATCATATTTTATGGGTATAATCCCTGAGAATTCACTCTTTATAATACAGCCGGTCTCTTCCTTAGGAAGCTATAAAAGGCTCTGGTTGTCTTGTTATAGAAATTCCTCACACAGATGGTTCCCATAGAAAGATTTCTTTTCAATTCTGATCTATTTAATGGTTATTGGAAAACCAAAGGTTATACTGTTTTATCATATGAGATTTGTTTTCTGGAAAAACCATCATGGGTTGGATATGAATGAGATGTTGCCTGTTGTGCAAGGAATTTAGGGAACAGCAGTAGGGGAAAAAAAAAGAAATGAAAAGTAACTGGGGCCCATTTTCCAATAGGAAATTTTGGGTTGTAAAGTTGGCATGATATCTTAACACAAAGACGCCATGATCACTTGAAAAAATTTATGGTTTGGTGTTGGAAAAAACCTAAGTTAGAATTCTGGACCCATTAACTAATAGGCTTCCTACAGACACTAACTTTATCATGCAGAAACCAAAGAAAAGGGAGAAGCAGTGATGGTGTGGCTTGAAAATGAGGCACATGCTTTGCTTTGCCTTTTCACTGTGGGGTTTCTGCCTTGCACCTAGCTATCCATGGACCAAATCTCCTGTTCTGGCCCATAGATGCCTCTCTACCTTTAAGCGGTGCCTAATACTCTGTATCATCAGTGGGAAGGCTAAGGGAAGGAGAAGCACACTAAGGAGCCCAAGTGAATAATGAGCATATGAATCAGATTATAAGAGGGAGTATCAGTATATAATGTGTCTCTAAATACTAGCATTTGCATTTTTTAAACTTTTGAACTACATTTCCTAATACCTGCAAGAAGGCCAGCGCTGACTCTGACTGGATTTTGAGTTAGGATCTAGCAAAGGGGAGGCCTTGCCTCATGAGTGCTGCCTATTAGCTTGGTGAGGATCCTTTGCCCTTTGATTCTGGTTGGCTCTGGGAGGTAGGAGGCACTGGGCAGAGACAGATCAGGAACACAGAAAGCATGGCTTTCCTTTTTTCTTCCTCTTGCTCTGCTAGGGTTCCAGCATCAGCCGGACCTCTTCTTAATGACATCTTCTGGTGGATGACTCCCCTCTGCCCTAACACATACATTCTGGTCTCATTGCTGATTTTCCTTACTCTCTCAGGCCTCTACACAGCTCTGGCCTCTCCCATTTGCCAGTGTTTGGCCCCCTCTCTCTTCCTTGGTCCTACTCTAGGAGGCTTAGTTTCTCAGCAGTAACCCACTGGATGTTCTTCTCCTCCTGCACACCTGCTCTCCAGTTATTTCTCCAACTTCACCAGGGGATTCTGCTCTGGATGCTTGAAACTGCTGTGGCTGCCACAGACACCAAGCTGGCTCTTCCTCTCTCCACATGTCACACCTTCCTCTGTGCACATGCCCCCCTCAGACCCTAGTGATCTGCCAGATTCCTCCTAGACCCTCTATTGGACCCTCTCAGTTTCCCGTCCTCCCTGGGAGGTCTTGGCAGCATTTCTAGGAGAGGCTGGGCATGCCCAGTCATTCTCACCACATCCAACTGCCCTGCCTCCCACCTGGGGGAGAACAGAAATTTTAATGTGCTTTGGTGCCTGGTGTATATGCCAGGGGCTCAATCAAGGCCCGTTGGAACAAAATTATTTCTGGGTGCCAGCTTTTGTCTAGGTGGGTTTCTCTTAATAATGTTAGTAAAGATGGGAGGAGAAGCTGGTTGAAGGCTTCTGAGAATAAGCCAACACTTAATTTATGGACAGAGTACCATGTTCTGCCCATTAGGAACCAGAAGTTAGAGGGTAGCACCATCTCACTGCAAATGGGAACTTCTACTTTCTCCCACATGATAAACCTCAAGCAAGCTATGGTTTTTCTTTAAAGATATAGAATTTTTAAAAGATAAAATTTTTCTGTTTCCTTTCCCTACCCATTCTACCTACCTACCTTCCAGAAGTGATCTGCCTATGACATGAATTTATAAGAGACTCTAAAGTTGTCAATTTTGGTTTCAAAGCATTTTAAGAAACTTATAGTGTATGTACTCTCTAGGAGTTCTGAACATTGCTAAGTGAAAACTAAAAGGGTAGTGATAATTTCACTTTTAAAACTCAGCTTTAAAATTAATTTTATCCAAATGTACAGTCATATTCTTTGTTCTCATAAAGTTTGCTGCTAAGGATCCTCAGAAAAGCAAAAAGATCAGTAATTATCTGTACAATTCTATGAAATATATGTTTTTTCAAGCCATGCTTCATTTGAGTTGTGATTCCTTTTCCCTCCTCTATGTTATGACAACAATGCAGGGGCACAGTTGGCCTTGTCACCTGGACTGATGTGGTCTGCTGTGAAATTCTCAGGAAGGACTGCCAAGTTCTCTGTCTGAACAGCAGGAAGCATAGGTCTGAAACACTTCAGGGATACTGTGGCTCACGCACTGGCCAGTTCTTTCTCCTAAGGCCTCTCATACACATGACATATAAGTACATAGAAAAAATAATTTAACTATCTTCTATTTCTCCAAGAAGTGGCAGGAGAAACAAATACCTTCAGGATGCATTCCCAATACTCAAGTTTAAAAAATTTCATCTCAATGGCTTAAAAAGAAAAGCCTCAAACAGCTTTGGCCTTTGCTGCCTTCTTTGTTTGTTGCAAATCTACTTTCCATGAAGCTCTCTGAGCTTAGAATAAACCCTGCTGCTCTCTAACATTAGTGCTATATCCTTAGCATTTAGATGGTCACTAATCAGCCCTTCCGAGCCTTCGGGCAATAGAGTAAGTCCTGTTTGGATCCAAGCTGTCATTTCTTCTTTACAGCTATTTCCTGATATGCTGTATCTGAGCATGGTGCTCCTCTGTCTGAAATACTCACCTCTCTTCTCTCTGTGAACTTCAACTCCAACCCAGACTGCAGGGCATCTCTCATCCTGAGCTCTCACTTTCTGTTTTGTAAGTTTAGAACATTTCATCCTCTGTAACCCTGGGTCACTTATTTGCCCCCCGTATTATGAAGTGTGATTTAAAGAAATGTGATGAATGTTCAAATTAATGAAATCAGGATACTAAGAGCTACACTGCTGCCATGGTGTTGTTCTTGTCATTTGCTGAAGCAGCTCTGAAAGTCCTCTTTCATAAGTATCTTTCTTTGTGCTGTGTGGCTGTCTCAGTATCCTGAAATGATCCAAAATCTTCTCTTCTATAGTCATATAGACATTGAGGAAACTCCAGAAGTTGCACAGTACCAGATCTAATACGTAAGGTGGACAAGGACACACCACAATATCTTTGACAAGACCTCCTTTCTGTTGGATGGCACCCCGTTTCAATATTCACTTTATTTTTGATCATACTTTGAGAAGATACTTAGAAAAGAAGACTTCTGGAAATGTCTTAGAAAATGGCAAGAAAACCAATATAAGTGTGCTCAAAGTGAGGGGTAACGTTTTGAGGATAAATAGCAATGTGTCTTTTACTACAAAGTAATAATTTTAAAAAATGTAACATTCACTGTGTGGTTCAGCCACAGCTTGTATATGTACTAAAACGAAAATTACAATGGATATGATGTAGCGGAAACAGAAGGTTTTAAATAGACATGGTTTTGTATCTACAGCACTCATACAAGTACTCTCAAGGCACCTGCATGTTGTCTATGGATGCAGGACATAATACCATTTTTATATTTATGTCTCCAGATAGAAATGCCTTGGTAGTAGACTTTATGCTTCATCTTTTTATTCTTAGAGTATATTACAAAATCAGGCATGTGGTAGATATTTAATAAATGCTAAAAACCAGGAGTGGTGGCACATATCGATAGTCTCAGTGCCCAGGGGGCTGAAACAGGAGGATCATAATGAGTTTGAGGGCAGCCTGGGCTACATATTGTATTTAAACCCAGCCTAAATTACATAGAGATACCCTGTCTAAATGAATAAATAAATAAGACTAAAACAATGAATGAATAATTGTGATCTGAATTTCTTTGAGATTTGATTATGAAATATGGTGAACATTTATATTAAAAAAACCAAATATATTACAGAAAAGGACATATTGCTAATAATGTAAATTTCCTTCATCTGGTGTGAAAGAGAAGCAGGTGAACGCAAAGCAATTCTTTATCGCCTGTCACTGGAGGGTGGCCAAAAGAAAAACCTGAAGCCTTTCAGGTGGAGACAGAGGGTGGAGCTTTATAGGATTGGGCCAGGGGAGTAGTTTACATAGGCTTACAGTGACACAACAGGCACTGATCAGGGGAGGGTTGGCACATGTGAAAATCAAACGAAGGAAGTTTTGGGTTAACAGGGGGGAAGCAATGCAAGAATCCAGTCTAGGAGTGGCTCCTAGTTGGATCTGGGATTCCTGTGACGTTCTGACTTGCAGCCATGAGGACCTCCGAGACTGCTGCATGGGTGCAGAACCATCAATTAATATCATACTAATCCTCCCCTAAAGTACACTTGTTCCATAATGCCAGCCACTTTCTGAAGCAGCTCTGTAAATTCTCTTCTGTAAGTGTCTTTTCCTGGCTACCTCTATGTTCTGAACGTCTTCAAATGTTTATGTAAATTTCTGCTAACTAAAAACAAGCTGCTGTGGATATGGTTACAGTGGAAATGGCTATAAAGGATCTGGCAGGGATGTAAGCAGTTTTGGAACTGATAGAAACTACAATAATTGTGGCAAATATAAAAGTGAGTCTTGAAGTGTTGTCCCCAAGAAAGAAGGCAGTCTCAGAGGTAGAAGCTCTGTTCTCAGTGGTGGTTCTCAGTGGTGGATGCTTTGCCAAACCATGAAAACTGAAGTGGCCATGGTAATTCCTGAAGCAGCAGCAGCTATGACAGTGTCAGAAAGTTTCAATAACCAGAAAGCAATGCAGAAGAGGAGAGCCACAGAAGGGATCTACAAATGACAGCTGATTTGTGAAGCCAGCCAAACACAGTGGTAGCAGTGCTGTTGCAAAGAACACATGAATATACAATGTTCACGTGTGTGGGCAAGAAGCTAATTGTGACTAATTTTACAATAGGTTATTTTAGTTTCTGTTCTGTGGAAAATGGAAAGCATCCCAATAAAGGGTTTTAAGGAAACTTTCCTTTGTATTTTCTTTTGTATCCCTGCTGTCGGTTGCTAAATGTGATTGCTTGATTCTGGCAACAGATATATACATGCTTAGAAAAAGCCAACCAGGATGATTTCTTCTTCTCTATGAAGACATTTATTGTGGTAGAAAAAGTGGAAAAGGCAGAGAGTGACTATGCTCTGCAAAGAGAGTGTTGCCTCCATCATGTTTGCCACTAGAACAAAATTTTTATATGAATCACTTTACTGGGGAGAGGTTTATTTCTTCCCCCATATAAATCTGAAAATTTATGCTCTAAATGTGAGTAGATCTCCCAGACAGACCAATTCAGGACCCACTTTGCTCCTATCTTGCAACAGTCATGGACACTCGACACAGTTGCCTCAAGTAAGAAATTAGAGAAAAGCACAGAGGCTGCCCTGAAGATTCCTGTCTCAGCACTTAACATGACTTTTGCTCAGATTGCACTGGCAGCACCTAGCTGCAAAGGAGGCTGCAATGCAAGCTACCAGGTGAGTCAAAGAGGAAAGTGTTTCAGTGAAAGACTAGCTGGTGCCCCGTCCTCAGGTGGAACTAAAAAAGAGTTTACTATAGTGCCCAGCACACAGTGCACAAACATGTCATTTGCCATACTTCCTGCCCTCTGTTTACGCCTATGAAACAAATGGGATCTTGGTTCTATAGCAAGGATTAGGAAACTTTTGTTATCTGACAGGCTTGATGTAATAGGATTATTATAATAAGCTACAGGCTGGCAAGGAAAAGTGTTACACATAAGTATGGAATAAAAATGCCCTTCAGGGCATGGGAGATGGCTCAGTGGAATAAGTGCTTCCCTGGCAAGCACAAGGGCCTGAGTTTAATCCCAAGTTCCACAAAAAATATAAATAAATAAATAAATAAATAAATAAATAAATAAATAAATAAAAAGTGCCCTTCAACAGAGTGTGCAGGCTGCTTTACAGCTGACTTCTTGAGCCTGTCTCCCCCATTCCTTCCCTCACCTGTGCTCCACCTCTCCACACAGACCTACATCTCTGGTTCTGAAAGGAGCCAGAGCATCCTTTCCAGGAGCATCCTGAATTTTCAGTGTTTCTGTACATTGCTCTGTTGCTTTTACTCTCTAAGGCAACTTTGTCCCATTCTTTCTTTTACCAGTGTTATTACCAAGGACAAGGGATGAAAGAAAAAAGGAAGGAAAAGAATAGAGGTGAGAGAAGAGACCCAGAATCATCCCCCTTAAGCCCATTCTAGCCTGAGAATTTACTTCTAGGAAATCTGTTCTTGTTTTTTTGGTTTTTAAATTACCTTTTCCTCTTTGTTGCAAAATGTCATTTTAGAAACAATACATTTGGTAGAGGGCCTCACAACACAGCTCAGACTCATAGTGATCCTCACTCATAGTGATCCCAGGCTCCCCAGTGCTGGGATTACAGGCATGCATACCATGTCCAGTCTCAGTGACTCACTCAGTACCCCTAGTATGGGGCTGGCATGACACATGTTGCTGGAGATTTAACCCCAGTCTCTGTGCTTGCCTAAGCAGGTGCTTAGTCCACTGAGCTATCTCGATGAGCCCAAAAAGTCATTTTTAGCACTATCAAAGCATTGCACCCACATACGCACATAAAACCTTGAAGTTCTTCAAAACATTTGGTTTTGGTATATTTCACATACTTAAAAATTATGAATGAGAAAATCCTCATGAGTTAGAGATAGGCAGAGAATTCTTGTTATTTGATACTAAAGGCATGATCTATTAAAGAAAAAAAATCCAACAAGTTGGATTGTGAAGGACCATGTTTAGGGGATTAAAAAATACAGATAAAAAAGTACAGATCACAAAGGGTAACTGTAAATCATATATCTTCAAGAAGACTTACATACAAAACATAAAAGAACTACTTGAACTCAACAGTAAGATACTAAACAATCAACTAAGAATATGAGTAGAAGACTTGAATATGTACTTAGCCAAAGACATATATGGAAAGAAAATAAACTAAAACATTGATTCTTTCCATAGATAAGCAAAAATGCATAATGCAATGTCCAAACCATCCAGCTTACATACATACATAAATCTTTCTCTTTTTCCCTCTCCTATCTTTCTCCTCAACTGTTTGTGCTTTTTCCTCTTCTTAATTTCTTACACATTTCTTTCTTTCTTATCCCAACTTTGCTGCATATATCTGGTAATATGAATAACTGGTTGGACAATGCTATGTATTACAACAAATACTGTGAAATTAATATTACTTTGTTAAGTGAAATTCTGTACCACTTGTAACTTTTTGTGTGTTTAAATTCTAATTTGTATTCTGTTTAAAAAATTAAAAACACAATGATATATATGGATCAGTACACAAAGAAAAGTTCAGCATGATTAGCTCTTAGGGAAAATCAAGTTAAAGCAATGAGACACAACTGTATACTCACTAGAATGGCCAGAATAAAATGTACTGACAGTAAATGTATTGCTGGGAATATCAAGCAACTTAATCTAACATAAACTGTTAATGGGAGTGAAGCTGAGTATAGTCACCATAGAAGCATTAGGTTGTTTCTCATACAGTTAAGCATGTTCCCCCATGTAACATGCACAAATATACAAAGCAGTTCTATCTGTAATAGCCAAACAACAGAAACAAAAATGACCTTCAATGGATGGACAAATGAACTGGTACATCCATTCAACAGAATACTATCTAGCAATACAAAAGGAATAAAGTATGGATACAGCCAGCTTCTTGGCTGGATTTCTAAAGTATGATACTACGTTTTAAAAAGACCATCATAAGGATTATACACCATATGATCCATTTGTATATATTCTTTTTTTTGTTGTTGTTAATTTATGCATTTGGTACAGGGTCTCACTATGCAGACTGAACTCATAGTGATCCTCCTCTTTTCAGTCTCCCCAGTGCTGGGATTACAGGCAGGCTCCACCACACCCACACTTGGTCACTGGCTCAGCATGCGCTGGGAACGGGGCTGGCGCAGCATGCGGAACTGGAGATCGAACCCTGGCACCTGCACTTGCCAAAGCAGGTGCTTACTCTGCTCAGCTATCTCGCTGATCCCCATTTGTATATATATTCTTGAAAGTGTAAAGATTATGGGACAGAGAACATATCTGCAGCTGCTGATAGAGTTGGGAGGAAGGTGTGAGCACAGAATGAATAACATGATGTATGTGAGTTTTCTATTACTCGTGCACAATATCTGACACCCACAATAAAAAGGAGAAGAGACTTAAGCTGACTCAAGGCTTGAAAGTATTCAGTCCGTGGTAGGCCGGCTCCAGGCCAGGAGCACCACATCAGTAGGTCATGGCCAGCTGAAGCTGATTAGTTCATAGTGGCTGAGAAGCGAAACAGGAGAACAGTGATGAAGTGGAAGTGGCAAGGACCGCATTTAGCACCTGAAATCCTCCATGCACACCCAGAACTGTGCTCCACCAATCTCCCAGGCAACTCCAAGCCCATCAAATGGACAAAATCAAGGTTAACAGTCACACACAAGGAAGATTCTTTGTGGTGAAGAAACAGCTCCTCAAGGCACTAGCTATGTAAATCTATGTGTGATAAATAACTTTGCACACACATGTATGTGTCAAAATCGTAGAAACAAAATCTGTAGCTAATTACTTATGGTTATAGAATTAATAGTAATTAACCCATGTCAAGTTTCTGGGTTGGACAATGGGCTATGGTATGTGATGAATCACCATTGAGTGACCACAGAAAAGGCTATACAGAGCCTCTTAGTATTATTTTTTCCAACTTCTTGAGAGTCATATATTATTTCAGAATCATTGAGATCCTCAAAGAGCTTTTGTTCATGTGTGACCTATGTATCAGTCTTTACTGTATTAGACATTAGCTCAGAATCTGCTTTATATATTGAATTTGTTTAAAAATGAGAATAAACTAATTATGCAATGACATAAATAACATTATGTCATTATGAACAGCAATTGTATTTTTAATACAAAATACTGATGCAGAGAGTGGTATTGTTTAACATTTTGCAAATGTCTTTCACATCTAGCTCAATGGAAGAAATCCAGATCATCCCATCTTTCCTCCATTCCATCTGCCATGCCTTTGCATGTCACATCATCTTTGGAAAACTCCACTGTACACTCACAGGAGGATGAAAGTGAAAACTAAAGAGGCCATACTTTCTTATGGAAAGAGTGTGTGTCCTGCAGATCTTCTGAAAAAGTCAGAAATACCCAGGAGTCCCTCATGGGTCATTAAGAACTGCTGATCTACATTAATTCATGTCCTGTAATGTTATTGCTATTTGTCTTTGCATTTATGTCCTTTGTAAGACTGCAAGCTATAGTAGAGCAACAACTCTAACTTCTCTTGTTTTCCTGGAGGCTAGGACTATGCCAAGTATTTAGAAGGAACTTAATACTCATGGCCAAAAGAACAAAGAAGGAAAGAAGCAAACCATTTGTTGTTGTGTTTGCTTTTCCCTTCAGAGGCCTGTAGGTGGTTACAGTTTTAATGTTTAAACAGCAAATCTGAGTCTTGAGTGGCGTGCTTTCTGCAGAAAGAAAATCAGTTGGCCCTGGGAGTGGTGGACAGTAGTTGTAGGTCTCTATGAAGCAAGCCAAGTTATTTGTCTCCCATGTTCCTTCTGACTTTTTGCTCCCTTTGTCTCCTGTCATCTCTGATTTTTATGTGCCTTGTCAGGACACAGGAATACACACAGGATATATAGCACATGTTGCAAGGTCCGGGGGGGGGGAGCTTCTTTGCAGAACCAGGCACAGCCAGGATCAATTAAATAACAAGGAAGGTAGAAAATATAGCAGCAGCTGGAACAAATCAGTTAGTCAGGCATGTGAGTTGCAGCCCATAAAAGGTCAGCAGGCAAGGGGTGTGAGTAGTTGTGAGCAAAGCTTTTGGCTCCACGGAACAAGAAAGATCCTGATGGTGATCAGCATGCCGGCTTCTTGGTTTTCACTCAAGCATGCACACCATAGGAAGGGAGAATGTGCACTTTGCAACTGATGGGCCAACTTGTGCCCTCCTTGCCATTCTCATGTACCTTCTTCTCATTTGACCAACCCTGTCCCGCGTGAGTTATTCCACAGTGACATGTTGGCTTCATGAGTAGAAGCCAGGCCTTAATTACTAAATCTTAATGAATGAGAGGACCTAGACTTGTACATCAATTAAGGGACTTCTTGGAAAAAGGAGTGAAGCAGAAACTATTTCTTAAAAAAGTCAAAACTTCACCCTTCATCTTAGCACACATGTTGTATAAGCAGAGATCAAATTTAAGGTTAATTTTCACCAACAAATAATTTCTTAGTAAATTGATTAGCTACTGGCTCTTTGTAAGTTCAGTAATAAGGGATCATTATTTCCTAGTGGGATTCAGTTATGTACCTGAGGCTCTTCTCTCAGAATAGAATAGCTGTTCTCTCTCTCTCTGTTTCTCTCTCTCTGTCTCTCTCTCTCTCTGTGCATGCATGTGTGTGTGTTGTTTTAAGAGCAAACATCTAAACAGATACATCAGAATGTTTCTAAATATCCTGACAAAGTTAAGTATACTATTCTATTTTGATTATACTTAAGAAATAATTGGAGTAGGAAACCCTAGTTCAAATGAAAGATTTTAACCAAAACCCGGATTACAAACCTGATCCAAAGACCACGGTAGATAAAAGTTCATTTTAATATTTTCTTTTAACAAATAATCATAATTCCAGAGAAATACACCATGTGAGATTAAGAGATGTTCAAAACCATAAAGATTTGTTTCCTAAATCTTTGGTTTCTAAATTTTGGTTTCTAAATCATGCCAAGATTTGAAATCATGGCATGATTTCAATGGTGCCTGCTGACAAATGAAATGACACTAAGTAGGGCCTCAAGAAAAAAGCTGTCACTTCTAACAGGTTCCTTCATTCAAGACAGAGACTTGGAAGAGAGTATTGGATGATAATCCATTTTCATACTTGATAAATTTAAGTAATCTGTAAATTATTATCATCTAGGATTTAATTCAGGGAAATAAAACTGTGGATTTATGCTGAATAAGTTAGTAATAAGTAAAAGTGAGGTTTAGATTCAGATCTTTGATTCTAGAAATTTCCCTAGACTGCTTTTAGGGTGAGAATGAAATGAGATAACCTGTGGGCCAGGGTGTTGGACAGCTGTAGAGAGTCAGGGTGTTGCCATCATTAAAGAGTCTTCTGTGCAGTGGCAGTGAAGGCTAGAAGGGTGCTCCTTGCCTCTTTGCACTCTTTACACTCCTGAACAACTTTATGTTTAAGTGAGTTCTTTTCTCATTTAGCATTCATTCAGTGCACATTGTGCCCTGCTTTGTACCTTAGAGGATTAAAAGAAAAGGACTGTTATGGTTTGTGTCTAGTTGCTTTCCCAAAGCCTCATGCAGTCATGGGGTAGACTTTAGAGTTCGTGATTAATTTATGATCTAGTGCTGGGATTATGGGTGTGAGTGCATCTGGGAAAATAGGTGTGAGTGCCACTGGAATTATGGGTACAAGTACGACAGGGATTATGGGTATTTGTTCCACACCCAACCTGGGGCAGATAGCCTTAATGCAACATAAGGGAGACAGACTTGTTCTCTGTTGCCATTGTGGCCGCTACTCCTCTGTTTTGCTCTTGCTCTTTTGCTGTTTTCTGCTGTCATGAATTGCTGCTCTCTGCCATGTGCCAATCTGCCTTGTACACAGTTAAGTATTGATTGAAACCTCCACAAATTGAGCTAAAAAACCTTTCCTTCCTTTATTTTAAGTGTCAGGTATTTTGTCCCAACAAGGAGGGAAACGTAACTAAGATGAGGACATAGTGAATTATCTCACTTCATTTGTGCTTGGTCATGAACACAACATGGGTACAAGGGAGACTTTGGAAATCATGCCAAGAATGTGAGGAAGAAAGGCAGGTTGGGGAGAAGCTGATTGGGTCCATTTGCTGCATGAGGGCTGTGTGCCAGCATACCTGAAGGTTGCTTGAAACTATACTTATAGTAGGGAGCAGAATTGTAGTAGAGAGGTCTGACTGGGTAGATAAGATGCCATACCCAGAGAGAAATAACAATTCCCTGAATTTCACCAACCTCTGAAAGTATGTAAATGTGGGTTCTCACGAGGGGGAAATACAGAGTATGTTCCAAAATATTCATATGAGATTGCTAAGCTACAGCATCTTTTCACAGAATACTTTTTGTTGATTTTGGTTTCCTTTCTTATAGTACTGAAGAATGAATCCATACTTTAGTCACACTAAAGTATATTCTCAACATTTTCTACTTTTTAATTTATCAATAATTATATTTGTTTTGTGTATATCCTGTCAAATTTATATAAAGATTTATGCTTCATATGAATATCTACTTTATGATATCTGATTTATACAAATATATACAAATTATGTTACTATATAGTTATATGTTTTGTATTTATCACATATGAAAGAGACTTAATGTTTATAGCAAGTAAATGTATATAATCAGTAACTATTTTTGAATATTAAATACATGGAAGTATGATTTTATAAAAATAACCAAAGGGGTGATACATCATATTTTAGTACCAGGCACTACAAAACTTAATAAAAAAATGGAATAAAATGTATTGCTGTCTATGGCTTAAAATACCTAATAATATTCAGAACAAGTTCCACAGTATAAATTTCTAGTACATTTAGAAAGACACAGCCCAACACAATGTTAAAGAAAAGAAAAATAAAATACTAGAAAATAGAGTTTTTATGTAATTTAGTTGTGTCCCAAATTTTCTGATCAAGGAGATTATGGGGCCACAGAGGAAAGTGATCAGTGATGTAGAGTGTGCCTAAGGAGAATTACATGGAGAGAAAACATTCTCTCAGGCTTTCACAGAGAGAAAATTGGTCAAGCAGTGGCTGGTACTCATCTACATGGCTGACACTGACAAAGGATCTACAAACTGCAGTACAGCACTTCAGGATAAATCCTAAGGGGATTTAACTGACCTTGTCAGATACAAAAATTACATTTCTACTTTTTAATTTTGATACAGAGTCTTCTTAAAGTGTCAGGATAGGCTTGAATTGGTGATGCTCTTGCTTCAGTCTCCCAAGTAGCTAGGATTACAGGCCTGTACCACGTGACCAGCCTCAGAGTTTTCCCCCCTCTGGAGAAGGAAGCACTGTAGGCAGCACTCCACTGAGCATTTAATTTATTACATGTGCGTACTAAATGCTCACCCAAAGAGCCAGAGCATGCAATCCAGTCAACACCACCTCAATATTGCATTAGAAGACTATGAATGCAAATGAGACAAACCAGAAAATTAAGAATCAGGCTGAGATTTGCTCTTAGGATCATGCTTAGTGAACCCACAATAATCTGGGATGCTTTTCTTCTTCCTGAAAAGTCTGAAACTAAGAGAAGTTGGGAACATTTGATCCTGGAATAGTGGTGTTTTCTATCATATATAGTTATTTATGACATAAGTGTGGCCCTCCAAATTTATAGAAGGCTGCCTTGCAGCTGAGTGTAGAATACACCCTGATATAGGTTTGAGTTTTATCATTAATTACCTAAAATTTAAAAAAAAGGATAGAAAGTATTCTGTTGTGTGGGGAGCAGCTGAGATGGAGGTTGCACACAGATTTGGGGCTAGAGCAGGCCAGCCCCTAGAATACAGAACGCCAGGGGTGAGCAAACAAGCTCTTTGGTCTGGAGTGAGGCCAGTCCAGAGGGCTTCTGGCCTTCACGTTCTTCCCTGATCACTACAGCCCCAAGAGCTCTGAGAATGCTTTGCTTTCAGTGTTCTCAGCAAAGCACAGAGACCTCATCCTTTTGAGTTCATCACACACTTTGTCCCTTCTTACTATGTATAAATAGACTATGCAGGCTATGATGGATTATGGATTATCACTGTCTATCCTTCAGAGGGGTCAGGTCCCATACAGTACCAAATTTCTATTAGTATGTGTCTATAGCTTTTTTCTTTATCTCCTGTCACCCCCTCTTGAGACCCTGCTAGCTGTGCTGGTCACAGCAGTTGCCCAATTAGCCCAAGAGTGGGGAGGTAGACTGAGAAGAGAGCATGAATCAGGATTGACTCATTGTTCCTTACAAAATAAAGTTTATGTATGCTGAGAGTGCAGGGAAGAGATGAGAAGCCAAAGCTGCAGAAGAGAAAAACCCCTTCCTTGGACATAAATAAATTCCCAGAAGGTCTGGTTATGAATGCACCTCAATGACTTCACTGCCCAGAACTCACTTGGACCTGCAGGTCCAATCGAGGTCTGTGAGACCCACACACCATGACTCTGGGACTGCACAAAAACTCCAATTTCCATCTCAGAGCTGCAGTATCCACTCTCCCAAGAGGATGGAAGAAGGAGTTTTTTTTAAATTTATTTTTTATTTTATTGGAGTACAAATATCAATCAGACAGTTTTAAGACACCTTAACAAGACAGATTCGATAAATTAATACATTGCAAACTGTTTTCATACTGTTTTGGTATCGAACAAGGTGCATACATGATATTATACTTACAGACATTATTACAGCAGATGTCTCATCAGTAAATTAAGAGTGTAGCTGTTTATTTATCTTATTTTTTATACCTGAATAATATCGAAAATTCAATAATTATTTTCCTAGTGGATGACCATAGTACTAGAAGCCGACATAATATCCTGTCCAACCACCTTTAGTGCAAATCTTGCCTCTCATGGGATTGTGTAGAAGCACAGGGTTATCTATCCCAACTGTACTGTCCATACACACACATCATGATTTTTTCTTTCTATAGCCCTTCTTTTGTCTACACCTGTCAAAGGTGGGCACTCCATTGTCATTCAACTCACTTAGGTGCCTGAACTCGACAACACAATCCAACACAGTCCAGCATTCCACAACAATAGTGAGTAATTCAAAGAAGTTGTCGACCATAGCCATTTACAGCTCAGCTTAATAATATGGCCCCACGATGTATACTTCATTTTTATACTTTTCTGCTGGGTGGTTAAGACCTAGATAGATCAAGACTTATATACCAACACATGTGCTTTATGTTTCTTATGTGGTCAGTGAAGTCCCTTCAGGGTTTATCTTGTAGTCCTGTACATTATTCTGAAGATCCTTTGTCTGTGTCATCCATGTGGATAAGTCACGGCCAATGCTTGACCAGTTTGCTCTCTCTGAAAGCCTGAGAGAAAGTGTTCTCTCCATGTGACTCTCCCTAGGCACACTATAGAATTTCAATATCTTTCCTCTGTGGCTCCATAATCTCCCTGTTCAGAAAATTTTGAGCTCAACTGAGTTTCATGATGTTGCAGTACAGGTTCTCCTATGTCCTGAGTCTTTGCTGACCTTGAAAGGCTAGAGCCAAACTGTTGGCTGGCCTTGTGGCTCTTCTATTTCTCCAACTCTGATTTGTGAACTTAGGTTGTTAACCATCCAGAAGAAAAGCTGATTAGTATCTTGCAGCATATGCCATTCACTTTGCCTTATCTGGCTCAATTGATTTTAGTTGTTGTACGTTTCCTTTTGTATTTCTGCTTTTCGCTTGTTATACTAGGCAGACTATACGATATTTACACATGTGTGTCTGGTTTATTTCACTTATGAGAATATGTTCAAGTGGCATCCCCTTCAGTATAAATACTTCAAACTTATCGTTCTTAATAGCTGAGTAATACTCTATTATATAGAAATACCACATCTTTTTCAACCATTCCTCATGTGATGGACATCTTGGTTGTTTCCAAGATTTTGCTATCACACATTGTGCTGCTATAAACATAGGTACACATATATCACTATGATACAATGTTTTCAGATCCTTTGGGAAAATTCCCAGTAGGGGGATAGGCAGCTTGAATGGGATTTCTAGTCCTACTGTTTTGAGGAGTCTCCAGTCTACATTCCCACCAGCAGTGCAGAAGTGTTCCCTTTTCTTCACAACTTCTCCAAAATCTGTCGTTGGTTGATTTCCTTATGATAGCCATTCTTTCTGGAGTGAGATGGTATCTCAGTGTTGTTTTTATTTGAAGCTTCTTTAATCCAAAATCTCTGATTACCCAGCAACTTTCAGGACAACTTAATTCTTTTTTGAAAAAATATCAAATCTCATCTCTCTTAACACAGTAAATTCTCAATAAGTTTTCACATGGGGGAGTTGATCAGATAAACTAAGAGGGGACACTCAGGGCTTCAATATGGCAGGCACTACTTGTGACATGAGAGTCATGGCTGGAGATCCATGAGGAGGTCAGCTATCAGAAATATGTGTGAGGGTCTGAGGACTGGGAAGGGAAATAGAAGGACAACAGAGAGAAGGTTTCTCTTATCTCCTGTGTTGATAAGGATGAAGGAAGATGATCTCAACTTAGAAGTCAGAGCAACACAGAGGACAGGTGGCACCAGACATAGGTACACCTGTTTCTCTGTGCCTTTCCTGTCAGCTACATGGGAAGTCTGATATTGGTTCAACTAGATCCCTCCCCTAGGGTTCACTTTCCTACAATGATGAGAGGATGAAGAAGGCCATCTTAGCTGACTTCAGCAATGTGGGCACATGCTCCAAGTCGTGAGGAATTCTGACAGCTTAGGGAAAGTGTGGAAGGACCAGCAGCAAGACAGAGGGAAGGTGTATTTGGATCACCTTTACTGGCCAGTGCTGTGATACCCTGTGAGTGTTTGTGCTGCAGGAGGATTCACTTCAACCAACTGTATCAGGCTCTTTGAACAATGACTATTTGAGCTCAGCCTACTCTGTCAGAGAATTTTATGTCTGATAAAGATCTTAGGTAGCTCCCTATCTTTATTTTACAAATGTGTGTGCACATGTCCAAAACATCTGACACCCCAATTCCAAAATGAAATCTCAGTCTCTCGGCCCCAGGACCATCTTTGTCCCTTGGTTTGTCTCAGCTAGTAGAATAAAGCATGAACCTTGCTGTTTAACATCTGCTTCCTGGCTCACCAGGTTTCTAGCCTTTGAGGCATATTTTCTTAAATACATCGTATGAATTAATTCTGTTTCTCAAATAGGGGTGGTAAAGAAGAATGACTAGAGGCCATCCTGTATTTATGTAGCAGACATTTATGAAAGTATTTAAAGTTATAGTCAAGGGCAGTGGGGTTTGGGAAGCATTGTGAGATCAGGAGGAGTGGAATTACCATAGCAACGGAAGTGAGGGAGCCTACAACATGCTTCCTTTCATTTCTGAGTTGCTGGAGCTCTTTATCCCAAGGTTTATGGGAGTGGAAATGTGGGCTACCATTTACCAGCTGGGATCTTTCTTCTTTCCCACCCTCTCCCTCTTTGGCCTGTGACGATTTGTCCCTGCACTGAGGACCTCTGTCCACTGATGATGAATTGACCAGTCAGGCACACATACAACCATCTCACAGGGATGGTGCCTTAGTGTCCTAGGGCTGCCCTAGCAAAGTGCCATACATAGAGTGGCTCAAACGATACAAGTTTGTTCTTTGACAACTGTGGAGACCAGAAATTTTAAACCAAGTGGTTGGCCAGGCCACATTTGTTCTGAAGGCTCTAGGGAAGAGTTTTGTTTATCTCTAGCTCCAGTCCTTATCGTTTCTTGGTATGCAACCATACCCCACCAATTTCTACCTTTATTATTACATAATCTTTTCCTGTGTGTCCATATATTTCTTTTCCTTTTCTTATAAAAACACCATCATTTTGGGTTTAAGGTCCACTCAAATCCTACATCATCTTACAATCAATTGAGTTATTATACCTGCAGAGAACCTATTTTTAAATAAGGTCCTATTCTGAGGTTCTAACCCTGAGAACTTAGGATGACACTGTTGTATCCAGTACAGTGGAGTTTACAGTTCTTTTACAGTAGATTCTAGAGAGAGATATCTGAATGCCCCATGAGCAACACCTTTCTGAGAGTGTGGATTTTTTTTTTGTCCATTTTCTCTGAATTCATGTTCCTTGCTTATTGTTGACTAGCAATAATGATTGGAATGTCATTTGCCACTACTTCCTCTCAAACAAATCCATTTCCAACACCTTCCCCCCCATATATACACTATAACTCCATCAATCCAGCCACTGGCTGACCAACTATTTCAGACATACTGCACTACTGAGAATTTTCCAGAATGTACTTCCAAGTGCACTATCCACAGCTTGACTCCTGAGCACCTCCTCCCCAATTCAACACCATGATGCAGCTTCTACTATGGCTCAACTCCCCTGACTTGGACTCCCATCAGCTTATTGCTCATACTCCCTGCATGACTTGGCTACCTCTGTCCACACCATGTAGATCTGTTTAGGGATCTTCTCCTTTTCTTCTTCCAGGCCTCTCATACCAATGTGTCTCCCTATAGATGTCTCACCAAATAGAATGGGGTTTGGAAGCACTCTCATTTTCTGCTCCAGGTGACTCTTGGAGGAAGCTGGCCTCTCAGGTAAAGAGAGCTAAGAGTTCCTGCTCATTCTTCCTCAACTCCTGGCAAGAAAAATTAGAAAGTGGAGGATGAGTCACGCTCTAGAATGCTGATCAAACCGTGGCACTAGGGGACAGATGCTAATGGAAGAAGGTAAACAAGTCAGTCTCCTCTATTCTCTTGTTCTCTCTCTCTCTCTCTCTCTCTCTCATTCTTGATATAAAATAAGCCCCAGAGTTTCTTCTACTAAAAACATGCTCTCATATCTCTCTTGTTATGTGACTGTCCCCTATAAGAATCAATTCAGAAACAGGAGGGATTTATATTAGTAAGAGTCCCCTAGAGCAACAGAACCCAAATAAGACACATAGCTATGAAAATATTATTATGAGGGTTTGGCTGACACAATTTTTGAGGCTCAAAGTCTCACAATCTCCCTTCTGCAAGTTGGAGTCCAAGAAAGCTGATGGTGTGACTCCCATCCAGACCCTAAGTTCTGAGAACCAGGGGTTCCCATTGTGTAAATTTTAGCCTCAGTCCATGCTGATGTGTGAAGGTAGGAAGGATGGAAACCCCAGCACCAGAGGAAGGAGGATTGGTTCTTCCTCTTCTTTATTCTACTTGGGTCTTCAGCAAATTGAATGGCACCAGCTCACACTGGTGAGTGTAATATTAGTTACTCAGTCCACACACTCAGACACAAATCTCTGGAAACACACAGTGGCACCTAGAAATCGTGTTTTAGCAGCTATTGGAGCCTTTCTTAGCACAGTTCCACTGACATGACTTTCCAAGAGGTCATGGCAACAACAATCCATTGAGTCTGTTTGCTTAAGTTAATGCATCATCCTGATTTTACACCAAATATTTACATCACCAGAGGCAGAGGGTCTGCATTGGATTTGCATAGGAACAATGACCAAAGGTTGTCACCTGGCTCATTCTCTTGCCTTCTTTAGTAACAGGTCTCCTAACTTTTGTTGTTCTGACAAGATTTTTTTCAATCTCTTATGTGTCTTGGTGGGTCATGCACGTTCTGGCTCAAGGTGGTGAAGAGCATGAGGCAAACAGATTCTTGCAAGTGTACTCAGAGGGAAGGAGAATGCTTTCCTGTACTCCTCACAGCTGCCCAGCCTCAGAGCAGCTAAATTTGAGCAACCAGTTTTAGACCATGAAGAAGAAATGAGCCTCAAAGTCATCTCAGAGCTTTATCAACCTTGAGCTGCTTGCTTCCAGGATTCATTTATATGAAAGATAATTGTGTATTTCTCCTTGAAAAGCTATTTTGTTGTTGAGGGTGTTAAAGGAGTTCCTGGACCCTCATAGCTGAGCTTTGAAGACCAAAGTTTCAGCAGGAAATCAGACGCCTTCTCCAGGATGGATCCTTCTGTGTGACTCTTACGATCCCATAGGAGGTATTGACAGCAGAACAGAGTCCAGGGAGCCCGGGATTTCAAGCATCTGCTGCAAAAGGAAGCTCTTCACTTATCATTAGGTGATCCTTTCTTAGTCTCTGATTGAATGTAACACACAGTTACTCAGCTATTTTTCTTCACTGGTTCTCCAAAGACATTTTGGGATAAACATTTTCTAATCACTCCCCTTCCATGAAGTTGTAACAGCACAGGTACACTGAGTATATGTTTATGTACTGCATGCGCACTTGGGATAAAAATGTGTGTAATTTTGTGTGCTCATCTTCAGCCCACAGCCAATATCTGTTCCCACGGGGACGACATCACCCCTGCTGAGCTCCTGCTGTGCAAGCTGTATCTGAAGACACTGATGCCCAATGAGCCATGAGACTTGTTTTAAAACCTCCTGTGCAGACCTGTGGGCTTGCTGTTTTGCTCTTGGCCTCTTGATCTGCTGTAATGAACTACCACAGGATGGGTACCTTGAGAGGCAGATGTTTATATCCCACAGTCCTGGAGGCAGAAAGTCTGAGACCAGGTGTCAGCATGAAGGCCCCCGTCCTGACTTGTGGATGTTCAACAGCTGATTCATTCCCCTACAATAGTTAGGCCTTGGTACCAGTGCTGCTATTGGTGACCTCATGTTCACGCTATAGCAACCAACCATATCCTTCAACTCTTGGCTCTGTCCGAAGGTTAACTTTTCCCTAATACCATTTCCTGAAATTGTCTCATTGATCTACTTATTTATGCAGTCTCTAACCAATAGAATGTAAACATCTGTGGAAAAGTTTGTGTATTTTTTCCATAAGTGTATTCTAAGTACCTAGAATAGGACCTGACCACAGTAGGTATTCAACAAATGTGGAATACAGGAGAGACACCTTCTCACACCGTCATGTTATATTCTCACCTTAGGAAATGTGGGATATCTTAATAACATACAGACACAAGACACATATGTACACAGACATCACTTTCTAAAGATTACAAAGGTTTATCCCTCAAATTTTTAATTGAAGATTCTCAGCTTTCCAAACAGGGAAGCTATTTTCAGTCCTGTTTTGTCCAGAATATCATCACAGAATGGTGAAACTGAGGCATCTTGACTCAAGTCCAGCCTCTTCAAAATATTCCATCATTTCTCACTGGAAAGGAGTTCCCCTTCCTTATCTAGGAAAAATCTCAGATATACAGCTCTGAGTGTTAAGAGCTGCCTTAAATTCTCAGAAATCCAGTCTCTATGTAAGAAAAATGAACTCTACCTACTGCCCTGTGCTATATGGTGCACTTAGGAGCTGGCTTGCTCCCGCATTGTAGCATTTGTGCAGTGGATCCTGGGCCCAGTCTGTCTTTCTTCCTGGTGTCAGAAGCTCTCTGTTTCCTACAGTGGGAAGGCTGGCTCTGGCTGTGGTCAGGCAGAGAGATCTCTCCATAGCTGGGAGGGATTCTGACAAGAGACAGATTGGGAATGGGGACAAGGGATAGGAAAACCCCCATTCAGCCTTGAAAAGATCCTTCCTTAAATATGAAGTGGGTCTTCTCCTGGGAAGATCCTGAAAGAAACCATCCAAAACATTAAGCAATACAAAGTTTATGCTGTAATAATTGCAGACAGCAAAAATGTCCTAAAATGTGGGAATAGTTAAAGAAAGTATAATGACTCCAAGGAAGGTTATGCATTATGAATGTTGGATAAAAGTGTTTAACAATGCTCTGGAAAAATGCTAAACATCAACACAATGTCAGGTGATAAAGCAGGATGAAAGTGTGTGTATACTCTAATAGCTGCAGCATAAAAGAGAAGCAATGGTGGGAGAGTAATAACAAAGAATGAAGTCCAATTGAACAGGTTAAAGAATGACTTATGACACAGGTATGGTTTTGGGTGTACTCATTCCTTGTGTTTTTCTAGTATTTTGGTGATACAATAGCTAAACTATTTTCTTTAAAAAAGACTCAGTGTTGTTTTTACAATTCATAATGCACATGTTTTTTCTAAACACAGAAAAGTAAAGTTATACATTTACTAGAATTTCCCCCAGTACTAGTAATTGGACCATACCATGCGCATTTTCTCTACATGTATACAAATCTATAGTTTATTTTATTTTATTTTTACATTTTGCACAAGGTCTCACCACACAGACCAAACTTATAGTGACCCTCCTGTTTGCAGCCTCCCCAACTTTGGCATTACAGGCATGCGCCACCATGCCCAGACTCGACGGCTGGCTGAGTGAGCCTGGGGAGCCGCTGGCCCAGCGTGTTACGCTAAGGATCGAACCTGGTCCCTGCACCTGCCTAATAGTTTATTGAGCTATCTCACTGGTCACAAATCTATAGTTTATAAGCAAATGAAATTATACTCTACCCAAGATTTATAAATTAAATTCTATTGAAGGACATTTTAACAATGTCGATAATCTCTGTTATGCTTTGCATGTGGTTGTACCCCAGAACCTCATACACTTTTAGATGGAACTTTCTCAGAGGCAGCTGAATCTACAGTGTGTGACTGACTGATTCATAGTGCAAGGCAGGGAATAAGGCCGTAAATTTAGAGTGGGTTACTGCTGGATCAGCCCACTGATTGGTCTGGCACCACCCTTAATCCAGTCTGGGTAAGATAAAAGCATCAGCAAGAGGCTTTCTGTCCCCTTTTGCTCTTCTTGCTTTTGCTGTCTTCTTCATTTAAAAAAAAATGTAATTAGCATAGGACCTACAGGGTCTTACTACATAGATTGGACTCATAGTGATCTTCCTGTTTACAGTCTCCCAAGTATTGGGATTACAGACCTGCACCCCCAAGCTCAGTCTCAATTGCCATCTCAGAGCACCTGGGGAGTAGAGACATCATGGGAAACCCAGGGATTGAACCCCTGGGCCCTGTGTCTGCCTAAGCAGGTGCTTTAATCCACTGAACTATTTGGCCTGCCCTTGCTTTCTTCTGCTGCTATGAACTGTTGCCTGTCTAACATGTACCATCCTGCCTTGGAGCCAGCTGATATGGTCTCTCACAACATAACTTGAAATCTACTTATTTTGTATAGTCTAAACATGTCACTGTCTTATGTCCTATTTTTTAAATTTAGATCAGTTGTAATATTTTAATATGTTGAATGACAGGTGTGGTCATTCTTACAAACTAATTTTCCCCAGATACTATTTCTAGGGTAGAGACTTTTAAGTAGTAAAGCATATTCAATTTTAAATATATATAAATATTAATGTATTTTATATATACATATATAAAATTTGTTTATATATGTAATAGTATTTAACAATATGGGAATGGTTAGATAAAGAAGTACAATAAATTTAATATTCATGGAAAAGTGTGTCATATAGCTCTCTACTGCAGTTCTTAAAAAACTCAAATAGCTTTAGAGAGAGCAGAGGATGAGAGGAGGAGAGACTGACAGCTCACATAACTGCCAAGTTTCTGAGTAGATCTCACATTGAGTAAGGTTTGATTCATGTTCAGAAACATTCCTGGGACCCATTCCTAGACCTGGCTTCTTCTGAGATGAGTTTCTCTCTCCTCTGTGTGGCATCCATCCAATGTCCAGCCCAGAAAAGAAATCATCCAATAAAACTTGAAAGCTAACTCTCCTTGGCCCTGGCTGGGCCCATAGAGCAGAGGAGCCAACAATGAAGCTGGCCATGGGACAGGTCATGCCACCTGATGCTTCCATGGGGCCCTGGGACAGTTAGGGTGCCATGAAGCTTGTGGACTATAGGTGTGAGTCGGGGGAGGGGTAGGCTTCTGCAAAGCCTATCTGGGTACAGTACCAGCAGGAAGAGACAGCAGATATTAGGTGATTTTACATAAACTTATTGGTAAAGAATTTGCATTGTTTGAAAAGACAGCATCAAAATCCATATCAGAACACATCCATGTATTCCAATTGCTTGCAGCACAATGTCCCCATGTTGTCTTCCTCTAACCCAGCTCACTTTTTCTCATCTTCATCTTAACAATCCTAGCCTTTAATCTTGTCAAGCCTTATTAATCTCAGAGCCTTAGCTTATGATCTTTAAAATGTAGCTTTTAACTCTTACTTCACTTTAACCAATGGGATATTTGTAAGTTCTAAAATGATGAGCCCACATCTGATACAACTTACAGTGTCCCATGTTTGGCTAGTTATTTTCTAATTATCTCCAGGAAGCAAACTCATAGGAGAAGAACTTGCCTGTGATTTTCAAATACCTTCTAAATGTATTTGGTGCCCTTGAGGAAGGAACTCAATTATTTGACAATAATCATCTCCCCCATTGAAACATATGATTAAGAATTCCTGACTTCAGATGTGTAATTTTAAGACAAAGAATAAGGCTCTATACAAATGCAAGGTGGAATTAGTTCTTCCCATTCAAGTACTAACCAGGCCCAACCCTGCTTAGTTTCTGAGATCAGACAAGACTGGGTGCATTCAAGGTGGCATGGCGACAGCCCACAGCCATCACTCCTCCATGGTTCAAGTCCTGTTGGTATTTAATGTCCACTACCGAGGGATTTCTGTTTCCTAACCTCAGGCTAGAACTAGGAAAGATTTCTTCTTAAGACTCTTTCCAAGGGCAATCCATGTAGAAGAATCTTGCTAATGTATCTACATTCCCCTCTGTGGCTTCAAGGTGCTCTATGCTGTCTCACAATGTCTATTCATTAACTCATGCTTCTACCTGAATTCTGATTGACATCTCAGAGTAAACAAGTACCCATGCCTTATTTCTCCTCATAGATCACTGTCTCTACTTAAATTTGAGGCTGATCCTTATTCTGGAGCCTCAGCTTTGATGAATTCAAGAAAATTCACAAGTTTACAGATTGTTCACATTATTTTCTTATATGATCAGGAATAATCCTCTTTCCACCTCTCAAAATTCTGAGCCAAAACTGATGGTTCTGCTCAAAGTTTTAAATGGAAGCCTTGCGCAGATTGCAGGGGCTAGACGCTAGTAGTACCCTTGTTTTTAAGAGAAGATGGATTCAGGTTAAGTTCAAGTTCCTAAGTGCTTGGAAAGAGTGGAGCAGCAACTTGAGATAAACTCTTGCAACTGCAGTGCAGAATGGTCTTCCTATGTGTGTCTCTTGGGAATGGCATTTTTTTTGGAGTGGTTACATTGCTGAGGATGCAGAACAAGGTTACTTCTAAAGCATAAACAGTTCACAGAGACTTTGAATTCTCTCTGAGGAAGTATGGCCTCTGGGCTTCATTCAAAGATTCATACCCAAGAGTGACTTGGTGCTTATGAGGAACATTTATCCTATGGAAAGAAATATCTAGCATCATTACAGAGCATACAGCCGAAAATCCCCAGTGTAGGTATGCTAGCAAGTCCTATCATTCCAGCTGTCTGAGTTGGAGGTCAAGTATTATAAGTTCAGTCCCTGTCTGGGCAACTTAGTAACATATTGCCTCAAAATAAAGGTGAATAAAAAACTGGTGATGTAACTCAGTGCAGAGACCTTCATTTCAATTCCCGAGTACTGCAACAAAACAAAACTAAAAACGAAACAAAACTGAAACAAAAGAAAATCCAACTACAAGAGCTTGTACCTTGAATGCAAGCCATGAGAACTAAAGTTTTGAATTATTTGGAACAAGGACATAAATAAGACTTGCTGTAAGGGTAGAGAGCATATTGTTCGAAAATCTGTGTGGGGTCTTCATTGTACTTTTGAGAAAAAGATAGTAAAGCAAACTGAAGTTATTCACAGGCAGGAAGAGCACCTGGTATGCCTGGTGGACATAGGTAATAAGCTTGTAAGCAGATGAGCCGTAGATGGCCAACTCAGAGGGACAAGTCTGACAGGTATGTAGGAATGGGAACCTCAGATACTTAAGCAGCCACTGAGCGAGACTACACAAGGTGGGCCTCTCTAAGGCATTTCCCTGACTTCCATGCACTAAGGTTTTCCGGTTTGGGAAAAACTAAAGAATGTCAACAGCTCAAAAGGGAAGATTCAGGAATTCTAATGTAGCTTGCATAAAAAGCAAGCAGTCCTCTCTTGCTCTCAAATGCTGGGGCTCATCATGCAGTGACAATTTGAAAGTTACAGCTCAGGCATTTAACATGTTTCAAGGAGAACATTATCATTTGAAAACCTGCACAGAGAAATGTGTCTGTAGTAGGAAGCGACACTATCTTCCTTTTGTAAAGAGACCCCGATCATTTACATTTTCATTTTTTGCTTCCTATCTTAAATAATTCTGACATTTTCTTCAAATGCAAATTATATTTCTGAAAAATTCTCACATGCAACGTTTTATTTTTCTAAGAGACAGTTTTCTTTTATGCAATAGCTCTGGCCATCTCCTGGGTCTCTAACCCCATCCAGTCTAGTAATAGAAGGTACCAGTTTTATTGGGATTTTCTGCCTGGTGATGCAACTTCTGTCAGAAAAATGGCTCCATGAATCTTAAATGGCTGAGGCACTGGCTTTGCAGATAAACATTCATAGTATTCAATATTACTTTTAAAACCTTAACCTTGGGATTGGGAAGAACTTCAAGGTCAGCAGAGCTAGACGCACTCCTTCTCACTGAATTTCCACTCTACTTCTCTGCCAATTGGGATTTCTCTGCCAGAGTTTACATAGCTCCAACAGCTGGTAGAAAAGATGGCCTTAAACTGAGATGATGAAATTAAAGTTCTTTTCCATCTGAAGCCCTCTTCCTATTGATCCTAAACCAGCTACTGAAGCCATAATCTCAGAAACAGCAATGTACAGTGGCTGTTTCTGTTTGCTTTGCATAAACATATTGGGTTAAAACTTCTTATGCATCTGATGAATAAATCATATTTTAAGCATGATCTACATCACCTGTGAGCACATACATCAGAAATGTAGAATATAAGGCTCCACCCAAGATGTTCTGATGCATAATCTGTATTTTAATAAACTCCTCAGGTGATTCCCATACACATTAAGACTTTAAAAGTGTGTCTTGAAAGAACTCAGTTAATTGTCTCCATACTTTTCTGAAAATTAAGATAGTTGGACTTGATGACGTGTGAAAGTTCTTTTCACCTCTAACACACTGAAGACATAAATATGGAATTTATAAAAATCTATTAGCAGTCCAGTTTTCATGAGGGGTGACTGGAAACAATTTAATATAAAATGATAAATTCTAAAGTGAACTATTGTTTAACTATTCAATTTACTTTTTGAAAAAGTAGGTTGACCAAAGCTGAATGAAATAGAATATTCTGAAGAGACTATAAAAAAAGATCAAGACGTAAAATTTAATCATTATATCTAATACACTGGAGGAAAGGTTAGACAAATACCACAATGTCTCAGAGTGTCTTTACATAGACGACGTGACATAAATAGTTATTTCCTTGCTGTTGAGTGTCTTTACTCCCATTTCTTACATGTATTTAATTAGACAGTAGAAAAAACAAATCAAACACCTCTTTACTTTTTTGATTCAGAAAGATTAAATGGAAGACCTAAAAACCTCCAGTTTTGCAAGCAGCCACATTATGAATGTAGTTAATGTATCCTTTATTATATTGAGAATGCATCCTTCAGCTATTGTCTTTCAAGGCCCAACTCTAGTCTTACTTCTTCAAAGCCAGTTTCAATTGTTATGTGCTCTGAGGTCAGGGACTATGTTTGAATTAACTCTGCATCCTCTTCTAACAAAGGAATGGGCTTGGATTAGATACAAAGTAAATGTGAAATGCTGGAAACTAAGGAAGGGAAGGAGAGGGGAACTAAAGAGAAGGGGGAAAAGGAGGAAGAATAAAAGCATGAAGACAAGCCTCAGTGCTCCTTGAACTCCAGCCCCTTTCAAACCTGCAGAATTTTTTTCCCTGAGCCAATGCAGCAATTGATAACAAATGGCCTTACATTGTTTGTGATAGTGTCATGGTCTTGCCTCTCCAATGAGATTTCAAGTACCATGAGAAGAAGAAAACATGCATCTTTATTTTATTTTACTTTTTATGCATCTTTAAAATGTGTCTTTAGTTCTTTTATTCTGAAGTAATTCAATTTGGGAAACATGGCTTATTCTTCGTTGTGTAAGAATAGGACAAGACTTCAGGATTCTTGATTATTCAAGGGGACAGGGCACGATCATAAGAGTATACTTTAAAATTTACAAATGAAGCCAAGTGGTTCAGGTACATACTGATGACAATAGGCTTCAAACATGAGATGAAAACTGGAAGAACTGAAAGATGTAGTAGACAAAACCACAATTAGGAGATTTTTAAGCACCCCTTTTCAATAACTGGTAGCACAACTCTATTGAAGTCTTCAATAATACTTGACTTACTTGATACTAGGTCAGCCTGACCTAATTTATGTTTATAGAATACTCACTATTGACATAACTCACATTTTTGAGTGTACATGCAGTATTTAACAAAATAGATTATACTTCAGTCCATTAAAAGGTCTACTTAAATAAAAAAATAAAAGGTCTATTTAATATGGTACATTGTATTAAATTCATAAAAATTATCCCCTGACAGTAATAGTAGACTAGAAATCCATAATAAAGGCATATATCTGAAATATCCCCAAACAAATGGATACTAAATCATATACTCCTGTATTACAGAAAATATCAAAAGAGAATCAATCAAATACTTTTTAAAATTTTAAAATTCATTTTAATGAGAAATAATAACACAATAGCAATGAAATAGCTGCAAAACAGATTAGTAGGATGATTACAATAATTAATACATTGCATATTCTTGTCTTCGTAGTAGTTACAATCAAACAGTTTAAGCTAAAAGGAAATGAAACATAACCAGTATAATGAATACCACGTAAGTGTGCTTCTGAAGTTTTATGTGTCAGAAGCTCGGTCCCATGTGTGGTGACAAGAGAGTATGGAACCTTGTGGAAATGTGGATTAGTGAGGAATCAGTGGATCACCAGGTAAGCAGCTCAACTTACAGAAAGAATCAGTACTGATCTCATGCCCTGAGCTTGCACCCACAAGAATGAAAGTGCTGTACATAGAGCTGTAAAATAGGAATCACAGGCCGGCTCCTTTCTGGCCTTTAGATCTTTGTCTCACCATGCGATCTCTTCCTTTCACATGTTATCAAGTTTTCCTTTGCAGGATGTTGAACAGGGGGGGCTGCCTTATTATTATTTTTTTTTTGACATTTACACTTTAAAGCTGTGAGTTAAATAAACCTTTCCTTAGTGAAGTAACCAGTCTCAGGTAATTTGTTAGAGTAATAGAAAACAGACTGATACAGTAATACCTCAAAATATGTGGCATGCAACTAAATAAGTAAATAGATGGAATTTACAGCACTAAATTCATATTTAAGGAAAAAAATGGTTTAAATTCTTGTACCTTGAAAAACTAAACAGAAAAGAGAGAATAGAACTCAGAATTAAAAACAAAATAATAATAAAGATTAGGGTGAAAATTTTTGAAATAGAAAACAGAATAATAAAAACCAATGCTTTTGGTTTTGAAAAGAACAAATCAGATTTGTTCTTCTAGTAGAGTTAATTGATCAGGAAAAAGAGAATGATAAAATCAGTACAATGAATACAGCAATATGTCAAAATGTACAATTAATAAAATTATTATTAATATTAGAAATGAGAGCTGGAAACAGAAACAGATTCTTCTGATGCGTATATGGTAAAGGAATACTACAGTGACTTTATAATTATTATCTAACTTAACATTAAATATCAAATGCATAACTTATCAAAACTCACTCATGAAAATGTGGATAGCTTTAACCTTGTAACAGAAATTAAAATTTTGTATTTTGAAAGCTTTCCATAGAAAATATACTGGGTCAGTGTAACTTCGATGACAAATTCTTCCAACTATTTAAGGGAAGAATAGTAACAGTTTTATGCAATTTCTTCCAGAGAAATGATGATGTGATCACATCTTTTCAACCATTCCTCATGTGATGGACATCTTGGTTGTTTCCAAGATTTTTCTATCACACATTGTGCTGCTATAAACATAGGCACACATATATCTCTATGATACAATGTATCCAGATCCTTTGGGAAAATTCCCAGTACGGGGATAGCCGGCTTGAATGGGATTTCTAGTCCTACTCTTTTGAGGAGTCTCCACACTGACCTCCACAATGGTTGTACCAGTCTACATTCCCACCAGCAGTGGAGAAGTGTTCCATTTTCCCCACAACCTCTCCAACATTTGTTGTTGGTTGATTTCCTTATGATAGCCATTCTTTCTGGAGTGAGATGGTATCTCAGTGTTGTTTTTATTTGCATTTCACAAATGGCTAGCGATGTGGAGCATTTTTTCATATATTTATTGGCTTCTTTAATTTCGTCCTCTGAGAAGTGTGTATTCACCTCAGATACCCATTTCTGAATTGGGTCTTTAAATTTGAGGCACTGTTATATCTTAGTTCTTTATATATTCTAGACAGTAGTCCTCTGTTTTGGAACCACAAACGACCTAGAATAGCAAAGGCAATCTTGGCCAATCAAGACAAGGCAGGAGGCATTACAATTCCTGATTTGAAATTATACTACAAAGCCACTGTGATAATATCAAGATGGTATTGGCAACAAAATAGACCTGAGGATCAGTGGAATAGATTAGAAGACGCAGAGGCATCTACAAAAACACTCAGCCATCTTATCTTTGACAAAGGGGCTACACAAGCTCACTGGAAGAAAGATAGCCTCTTTAACAAATGGTGCTGGAAAACATGGCTTTCTACATGCCGAAAACTAAAACTTGACCCAGCTCTATCACCATGCACTAAGTTAAAGTCAAAATGGATTAAAGATCTAAACATTAAAGCAGAAACACTCAATCTCCTGGAAGAGAAAGTAGGAGGAACTCTTGAAGACATAGGGGTAGGTAAAGAGTTCATGAACAAACATATATTCGCATGGGAAGCTCTTGAAAGAATCAACAACTGGGATCAGCTCTTCTTAACCAGCTTCTGCATGTCAAAAGAAATTGTCAACAGAGTGAAAAGATGATGTGATCACGTATGCAAAAAAATCAAAATATTTATGCAAAATGTACCAGGATTAATAATTTTGTAAAACAAAGTCATAGGACATAAAATTAATATACAAATATCAGTTGTACTTCCACATGCTAGCAATGAAAACATAAAATTCAAATTAAAAATACTCAAAATGTAAATTATGTAGGGATAGCTGGGAGATGAACATGACATATGAGAAGTAGTAAAGTTTTCCAGAAGTTGGAGTGGCACCAAAAGCCTCATAATCAAGTGAAGCAGTATTATAAGAAATATCAAAATTAATGCAAAAATCCATATGAATTCAGTATCCAAAACTTTTAAATAAGGATATGTTGTTTCTTTTGTGATTCTGTATTTCTGTACAGAGAGAACAAGTGTTCCAAATCAGCCAGCTTTTAGAAGTCCTCTTTACTGAAATTTACAAAACATTTCGGGGAGAAATTGAAGGATACTTTGCTACAATCTGGAAAAACATATCATGCTCATGAATTGAAGGACTCTGTTAGTGAGAGGTCAGTTTTCTCAAATTGACCAACAGATTCTACACTTCCAATCAAAATCCTAGCATGTTTTCTTTTTTAATGAAAAATACATTCTAAAACTTAAAGGAAGTGCAAAAGCCCTAGAATCCTTGAAACAATTCTGAAAAAGGAGAACAAAGTGAAGGATTGTTGTCATCTGACTTCAAAACTTATTATAAAAATCACAGCAATAGGAAATGTAGTAACGTCATCAAAATGAAAGAAACAAATACTGTAGATACATGAACCAGAACAGAGAATCCAGAAATTGACAAACATGCAAAGATTCTCCTGCGAAGATAGTTTTTAACCAAAAAATTCTAAAACAATTGGATATCTATGTAAAATGTTTAATTCTCTTTTATCATTTCTTAGTAGTTTTCAGAATACTTTTCTATAAAACCCACAACAATAAAACTCAGGAAGTTTTGTGACTTTTGTTGTAGGAAGGGAAATATTTCTTAAACATCATCTCTTAAGGTTGGTACATAAGATAAAAGCTATAAATGAGTTTTCATCAATACTAAGAATGTTCATTGTATGAAAATCTTGTAAGAAGAAATATAAAGATATTCAATAACCCAGCAAAAAATATAAGAACCCCATATCTTATAATTTCTTTGTATTCAGAATAAATAACTCTTCAAACCCAATAATAATAAAATAATTCCTCCCACCATGTAGAAAAAAAGATAGTTAAGCAGACTTCACCAAATACGATATAGACACAGAAAAGAAATTGGATATCATTCTTTAGTGAGATTCCACTCTATAACCACTAGAATAGTTAAAATATAAAAGAACAATGAGTAGTGTGTTTTAGAATGGCTATGAAGTGCTTAAACATTGTGGTGGTAATGTAAAATACTACTATCATGTTGGAAAACAACCAGACATTTTTATTAAAAAAAAACACTTAATTTAAATCCAGTCATTATGCTCTAAGGAATTCATATAAGAGCAAGGGTGAGGAAAGTGTAAAAAATGCATTTAAGGCTTGTGAGCCTAGGTGTTAAGCGCTGCGCTTGATGTGCACCATCAACCACAACAAAGAAATGCATAAATGTTGTTGTAGCTCAGATCTAGATGTCCCCGCAAAGGCTCATGTAGTAACAGATGGGGCTTTTCTGAAATGGCTAGATCAGGGGTGTGTGATGCTGGAGTTAAGAATGTGATGCTGGACTAAGGGTGAGATACTGGGATTGCATTAAATCTGTACAGCAATTTTGGGAGTATGGCCATCTTCACGATGTTGGATCTTCCTATCCAGGAGCATGGAATATCTTTCCATTTTCTGAAATCCTCCATAATCTCTTTTCTTAGGGTGTTGTAATTTTCTGTGAAAAGATCCTTGACTTCCTTGGTTAAGTGAATCCCAAGGTATTTCATTTTCCACGGTGCTATATTGTGAAAGGTATTGTTTCTATAGTTTCCCTTTCAGTGTGTTTGTTATCTGTATAGAGGAATGCTATTGACTTCTGTGTATTGATTTTGTAACCTGCTATGCTACTGAATTTCCCTATCAGTTCTACTAGATTAAGGGTGCCCCACCCTGGGTGTGAGTGCTGCCCACCCAGAGGGTGAGTAACCTATAGAATACAAAGGACAGAAGAAAGGCTTGCTACTGCTGCTCCTTGGTGTTTTGCCACCTTCTCCTTGCCATGAACTGTTTCTCCTCTGCAACACTCCTCTGCCATGCCACCCTCTGGAGCCAGCTGACTACAGACTGAAACATCTGAAAACTGTGATCTGAAATAAACCTTTTCTTCTGTAATTGTAGGTGTCATGTATTTTTGTCTCAGCAGTGGGGAAAAAATGAAGTAGGGCAAGTGTGGTAGAATTGGAAGGAACACAGCAAGTCATGTTTTGCTTCTCCACCCCCAGGATCCTACACAAAGACCTGGTAGTATGTTGTATGAAAATCTTGTGTGAAGAATGAAAAGATAATCCATAACCCAGTGTTCAAGAGCAGCTTTAGGGGTATTAGCCTTTAACTGGAAACCACCTAAATGTCTATCCTCAGGTGAGTGGATAAACAGAGTATGGTATGTCCATTCAGTAGGCTAATACTCAGAAGTAAAATTATGAATGCCTGATAAAAAAATAACATATCAGATCTCCAAATAAATATTTTGAACGAAATAAGCCAGATTCACACATATACTTTGTTTATATAGGATCCCAGAGATGTGCATTCATCTCTAGAAAGTGAAAATAGATCAACAGCAGATGCTGGCAGAAGGGACAGCATAAGCAGGAGAAGGTATCACAGAGGTGCACCCACCAAGATGTTTGAGGGAGTTCTGGGTGTGTGTGTTATTCTGACTGGTACTGGTTTTATGTGTGTATATATACAAGGTTGATCAAAGTGTTCACTTTGAATATGTTCAATTTAGTGCATGTCAGCTACTCTTCAGTGAATTAGATAGAAACAAAACAGAGCAGGCTATAAATGTGGGCAGTAGGGGGCAGGATAAGCCTGGCCCCAGTAGGCCAGGATGCCTCTGCATGCTCCAGGACTTCCATTCCATTAGCTCCTTTCTTTCTCCTGAATCTCCAGGCAAAAGCCACTAGGCTTTGCTCTGCTTTCTTTAATGACACAGAACAGCTTTGTAGGAAAGGACATGGCTGTGGAAGGCAGGCAATAAGAGCTGCTGCTTGCTTGCCCGTGGTGTTGGGCAATATCAAAGTGTGGTTTTGTAATCTGGGAAATGGGGCCTTTGCTCGTCATAAAGACTGAAAGACTGAATGGAGGTCAACATGTGCCTGCTGTAGCCACCACACATTCATGCTAATTCCTGCTTCTCACAGGCCAACCACGTAGTCCAGGTTTTCCTGAGAAACAGTATCAATAGGAAGTATAGGAAGAACAAAAACTTGAATTTCATGAATTGCTTCATACAGTTCTGGGAGCTGCTGGCAAATGTGCAGCTTAAAATGTGGGCCAGTAGGCTTGAGAAGCAAGGGCGAGCTGATGTTCCAAGCTTGACCCTAAAGGTAAAATTCCCTCTTTCTTAGGAGATCTCACTTTTTTTCTTAAGGTCTTGAGCTTTCTTTGTGAGATCCATAAAATAAGAAGAGTCACTTCCATTCCTAAGAGTCTACTGACTTAAGTATTAATCACTGATTTAAAACACCCTACAGAAACATCCAGATATTTGACCAAACAGCCAGGCACCACTATTTACCCAAGTTGACACAGGAAATTAGCATCACACCAACATTTCAGCTATTTGAAAAAATGATTGTTAATCATCAGCACTTTTCTTTCCCAAAGCTAAATCTTTTCCTCTTCTTCTAATCCATGGACTGACCATTCAAGTGTTTTGCTTCCAGTCACTAGTTTTCAGATATTTTTCTTTCAAGTACCATAAAATTTTCTCCCTAGTAATCCTAGGCCCCAACTCTCACATTTATGAACTTCATTTCTTCTGCATTGTGAAGTGGCCTAGCCCTTCTTCAATTGACTGCTACATGTACAGAACTTGAACTTGTCATGAAGTACCCAGAGATTTTTTTTGAAGACAAAAATTTCTTTTCCTTCCATTAAGGCTGGGCAATTTTTATGAGACCTCAGAAAACACAACATGAACCCTTGGGCTTCAGCTATGGGCCATTTGCCATAAACCAGAATTCATCAGAGCCAAAGAATTTTAATTCCTTTACAATAAGCTTTAGTTGTAGCTTGTAATGCTGTGGCTGGGCTGAGAATTTAAATGTCTTAGAAGAGGTAAACAGGTTGCAATTTCATTGCTTCTAAACATGTGACCGCCTCAGGGGTTTCAGATTTATTTATTTTTTAATAGAGTGCAAGACCGTAAACCCTTTTTGCTAGTAGGCTGGCAGGCTGTGCACAATCATAGAGGAACCCAAAGAGCAGTAGGGGAAGGTAAGGGGAAGCTGACTGAGCCCCCATAATTAAAGCCAGGCTCAGCCAATGCTCCTAATTCCAAGGGTCACATCTGATTTCATCTAAAACATTCTTTTTGGTCCCCTTTTAACCCAGTCTTGACTTTTGAGTATTTGCATCATTACCAGAGTGGAGGCTGAGGGAAAGAAGGGTGGTGGTGGGGGAGAGGAATGTAAGAGAAAGCTTAGGAGCTCTGAATAGGGCCTTGTCTGCCATTCGACACCAATCCGACAATCACAGTAGAGTCTTGGTGAGTGGCGCTGAGTCTTGTTTGTATTCTAAATCCTTTCCTTATCACCTTTTTCAAAAGTATTTTGAAAAAAGTAAGACAAGGGCTGCCCTTTATTGTAACTGAAGTGTCACATCCAACTCCTACCATTTTCTGATGAAAATCATACTTTGGTTGTTATTCACTTTGGCCAATGCATATTTCTCAATGTTAGCAGACATTTCGAATGAAGATGTGATGTGTTAAAGTTTTATTCTATGTTTACCTGCATTTGGCTGCATTCTTTATGGGTCTCACCTCAGAAAAATGATTTGTTCAGCACATAATGTGCCCACGTAGTGAATGAAAACTTGCACTGTTCTGATCTTGCTCCATCCCGCCCACGCCGGCCAAGCCCCTGAGACCAGCCAGAGACAGCGCGGCCGACTCCGCCATCCTCCTCCATCCCGCCCGCTCCCGCCCAGCCCCTGAGACCAGCCAGGGACAGCGCGGCCCACTCCGCCATCCTCCTCCATCCCGCCCGCTCCCGCCCAGCCCCTGAGACCAGCCAGAGACAGTGGCTGACTCCAGCGGCCTCCTGGATCGTGCGACAAGCTCTCCCAGCGAGAGCGAATTTACAGGACTCACCAGGCGTCCCAGATCAGTGAGAGTGTGGTGAGTCTGAGGGAGAGCCTTTGGCTTCCTCCCACACGCGCTTCGCGGATCCCTGTCCCCAACCCCTCCAAGCCAGTGACTGGCCTGAAACCTCAGGACCCACTCACCAACACCTCCCTGGATCCCCTGACCTAAAGCCCACTGCTTGAGTGGGAATTTCCCCGATTCTCTGGGCATCAAAGGTCAGTGAGTGTAGAACCTCAGGCCCATCGTGCCTGAGATGCATTTCCCAGGGATTAAGCTGCCCATCACCTCCCGTGGCCGGGTGAGAGCTCCAGGCACACTGTGCCAGAGAAACACTTCCAGGTGATTACTGGTCCCACCCCACAGCCCCAGACCCAGTGCAGGTCGGCCTGGAGTGATAGCTCCTAGCCTGCCACACCGGAGGGACATTTCTCAGCAATCCAGGGTCCCACGCTATGGACCGAAACGAAGCACAGCCTGGCCTATGAGTGAGGGCTCCAGGCCCACTGCACCAGAGGGACCTTTCCCAGCCTTCTTGGGTTACGGCCTGTAGACCCGGACCCAGCACAAGCTGGCAGGCTCAGTACAGCCTACTCAGTGAATAAGATCATCCACTATCCTTTTGTGAGCCCAGAAAACCCACCAAAGCCCAGGCCCACCCACCTGGGGAACGCCCTGCCTGACACAGGAGGGCTGACCCTGGAAACCAACATAGAGGAACCAAAGGAGCTGCAGCAAAAAAAGAACTGAACACAACAGCTAGACCCAGGATAGGTATACCTGGAAAATCTCAAACTTAATAGACTGGCACCCGAATCTCATAACAAGCTAAGGTTATAGCTGCACCAAAGCTCTACACCAAAGGTCAAAGATCAGTGCTATACAAAATGACAAAGAGAAGGGGAAAAATGCAATCCCAGACCTCGAGTCCATCAGGAAAGGCAGAGGACACTAGCTCAGCTGCAACGAATGAAG